>JAQGCN010000825.1:0-14462 GCA_034699725.1 Friesea truncata | reverse complement strand
TTGACCTCAGTTATGACCTCAAATGCTTATATACTAAGTTTCGTTGGCATCCGTTAACTCGTTCTCGAGTTATCGTGTTCACAGACGGACAGACAGACAGACATTTAGATCGCATATACCGACTTCGTCGGTTAATAACATGATATTAGAAATATTAAAAAAATTCTTTTAAATTAATTCTCAAAAAACCAAGCACTGAATTGATTTTACTGTAACACTAAATGTCACCCAAGATTATCCACATTTATGTGGTGAATAATTCGAATGTATGTGACAAACTGACAAACCTCATATGGATGCCTTAACATAGGTTTTGAACACGTTTCGAGAATAACTTGGTCACCGGCTATATTGATTTTAATTTTCCTAGAATAATGTTCATTTAAAAATTTTATAAAATTTTACAAATTACTATAATGATATAACATTGAATTTTAACTGATAAACGGAAGAAAAAGAAAGGTGAAGTTTATGAAAAATGGAAATAAATGAAATGAAATATTGATATGAATAAATCTGTCGCTTGTATTGGCAATATTGTAAGATGTTGTTTAATGTAAAGTCGAGGGTTGTATGAAGTCAGATATGCGAAAGTGAAAGATTTGGAATAGAAAATCAGCAAAAGTGGTAACTACTGCTCAAGAGAAAGAGAAAGTTTTACTTTCATTCTGTCACTTTTCCAAAAACTCTTCACTTTCTCCATGAGTGGAGGAGAGAAAACATTTGTTGTTTGTTACTCTTCGTCTTTTTTGCTTACAAAGCTTTAAACACGATTGAATGAATAGTTTTGTAGTGTTGTTCATTTTTTTTCTGATTCAATTTATTTATACAAACTCATCATATTCTAGGATTAGAAATTCTTAAAAAGTACTACTATACTAACTATTCATCTGGAAAAAAGTTATAATGTATCTTCTTAGAAAAACTTATTATTGTAAGTAAAAATTTCTCTTAGCAAAAATTAATATCAATTTAATTAAAACTTTGATAATAAATAAATTTCTTTTGTTTTACAGATTGTACAATTTTCCATTTACTTATACATTATTATATTATATCCACCAAAGCACAATCTTCAAAGAGCATCATCCCAAGTGATGGTACATCTTTTAATCATGATGTAGATGAAAAAAATGGATGTCCTTTGGGAACTTTCTCCTGCCATGTTGCACAGTGTGGTAAGAAGAAGAAAAATTTAAAATAAAAATAATAAAGGATTTGATATTTGCAAGTATAAAATCCCTTGGAACATTTCCACGATTTCCACTTTAAGTTTGATTGTATTTTTCCCATGGCGTCGATTCCTTGTATTAAAAAACTCACTGATGCTGCTTTTCCTTTGTTGTTATTCTTTGTATAATATAATATATAGTTCCTCAATCGTTGATTTGCAACGGAATCCCAGATTGCCTCGACAAATCTGATGAAATTGGATGTGGTGAGTAAAAAAAGATTTTTTTCAATTTAAGATTTTCTTTGAGTTGAGCTACAAATAAAAGCCTTTTCTGATTAACATCACACGGTACAAGGAATTTACAAAAGATTGAATTTATAAATTCAATTTAGGGATCACACAACATGAAAAAAAATATTGGGATCACTATTTTCCACCTAAACCTGGAAAAGATGAGGATGGTAGTGATGAAATCATAGGAGAGTCTTCTTCTAATGAACATCGAGTTTGTAAATGTAATCCAAACATTTGAATAAAAATGTCATATTAGGATTTTATAACTCATTAATCAACCACCATTTTCTTAGATGACGTGGAATTGATTCAATATCCTTCAGTTTCATTTGAAGATGAGCATAGTACTGGATTAACATTGGCAGGTTGTCAATGTATTTGGGAAAAATTCAGATGTAATAATCTTCATCTACAGAATTTAAGCATCGTACCTTGGGATGTTGAGTACTTGTAAGTTTGTGTAACTGTTCTTGACATTTTCCTGGAATTTTACTGTTTACCTTCGAAAGGAATTTTTTCCCATTTGCATAGATTTAGTATTGAGAATTGACATATTCAAAATTGAAAACTTCAGTTTTGCTTTTTTCATTTTTTCCATTTCATTTTAAAAGAAAGCAAACAACTCCTTCCTTTTGTTATAAATTCAATAAGTTTGATGTATTCCAATATTAATATTTCAAACATTTTTTTCAGGGATTTAAGTGGAAGTGTCATAATTTTGCTAGATTTTAATTCGCCACCGGCTTTTCCAAAATTGGAACATTTGTAAGTAACTTTTTTTCTTCTAACTGTTATAAGTTCTTTATGTCTTTTTATATTGGGGGAAATGTGTCGCTAAGCATCACTATTAAGGAATCTTATTTGAGATCACAAGTAATTCCTAAGGGATCATTTATTGAATAGAGTTTCAAAAAGTTTTCATTAACCAAAAAAAAACTTTTAGAACAAAACTTTTGGTTCTATTTTTCACACTTTAATTTTTTTCTATAATAAGACTAATCTTAGACTGAGAGAGTAGAGAGTTTTAGTTGAGATCATTAATCAATCTTATGATTTTTAATTAGGTTACTTTCATCTTACACTTCATATCATGTCTATTAGAATGGAAAAGTATGGAATTTAATCAAAATTTTATTGAAGATTTTATTTATCTTAATCAATTGATTTTAAGAATTTAATTAAATTGTGAATTTCATGTTCCCAATGTGTCATTTTAAATTAGGGTTTAAGTTTGAAAAAGTTTATTGGATTCCATTTTAATTTTGAAACTTTAGTATAATGAATATACTGTTATACAATTGTATACTCATGGACTCTTTGTGATGCATTTAGATAAGCAATAATTTTAAAACAAAATTAGAACACCAATAAAACTTAAGTATTGTACTTTATATTTTCACATTTTTGTAACAAAGATCTTAAAAGACCTGCTCTCTACCTTCTTTATTGAGGATTTAATGTATGAAATGAAATGGTAAGGATTAAAAGGAAAAAGATAATTATCATCATTCAGAGCGCGGATTCTATACTTTATCTGAAGAGAAAGTATATTACTATCTTCTATAAAACTGTATGACTACTTTAATCTTTTTCAAATGAAAAATGAAACAATACCTTCGATCTCAAATATAAATTTGATATTTTTACCTTTGCTTGAGATTCAGTGTTTGAATTTATAAGAATGATTTAAACAAAAGAATATCCGCCCTATTATGATTAGAGATTTAATCGCTCTTTGACATTAGTAGTACTAAAGATAAATAAAGATGATGTAATTCTACAGCATGAACTCTTATACCTTAAATTTGGAAGTAAAATTTCAACATTACTCTAATGACAAAAATAAAAGAAATTGGTTTCTTGCTTTTATTCTTACTCATTAATCTACTTTAAGAACTCACTGCTGTTTCTTTTCACCTTAACTTTCTCCTTTTAGGATTCTTTCCGGATGTTCCATTTCAGAGATTTCATTTGGTGGATTCTATCATCTTGGATTACTTAAAACCCTGTAAGCCTTTTGTTTTCTTAATAATGTACTATTTTTCACACTTTATTAAACAAAACAATGTTGGCTCATGATATATGTGTAGTATAATAATCTAAGCTCTACTTTTGATCTATTGTTCAAAAGCAACTAAAATAGGAAATTCTCTATAATAAGGAAAACAAAGAAAAGAATTGACAGAGTGTGACGTGAATTGGTTCTAATAAGTGCAACAACATATACGAAATCTAAAATGTAGTGACAGTGAAAGTAATTTTAATAATATCGCGTGGGTTAAGCCCGGATATGCTTTCCCCCGACTTGGCCATGCCATCACTATCCTTTATTACTAATAAATTCTCCAATAATCTAATTTGTGGTAACTTCCATTTCAGGCATTTGACGGGAAATAAAATTCCACTGATTCCATCTAAAGCTTTCTCTACAAATAAATCTTTGCAAAAATTATTTCTTGGATATAATTTGATTTCCGAATTAGAAGAATCCGCCTTTGTTGGATTAAGTCAATTGGAAGAATTGTAAGTGTTGAATTAATTACAATATTAATTTTAATATTCATTTCGTCTTCAGAGATTTAAGACACAATAAGTTAACAGGAACTGAGCCTAATGTTTACAAACATTTGGAAAATCTTAGAATTCTGTAAGTAATAAACTTTCACTTTTCTCTCACACTTTCCCCATTCTATTCTAGTTTATTCATTTTCAGTTTCTTAGATAATAATAAATGAAACTTTTAGAAACTTATTATTTAAATCAATGAACTGTAAAACTGGAGAGTATCTAAGAAAAAGTTAAACTAGTTTTCATATAATATGTTTCATTTTTTGAAAATTAAGTTAATGGGGTTCGTGTAACATTCGAGTTTGTTTTTAGAAAATATTCAATTCAAACTTTAAAAATGATGATTGGTAAAGTAAGTAAAAGTTTTGAATTTTTTTTAACGTTACGTTTAATTTGTTTGAAACTAAACTAATCAAATCCATAATTAGATTCCAATTAGTTGCAATTTTGATATAATTTCCCTTTTTACTTTCTAAATCACGTTTTGTAAGACTCATAAGACTAATATTGCATCTATATTCATACTAATACAATGTGACAAATGAGTCAGTAGTAGTGCACTTAAGACTCATTTGTAAGACTCATTTTTCAACGCCTACAGTCTAAATGTATCCTTAGGCATCTCAATGGAAATAAATTCAGGGAAATTTCCCAGCAACATTTCGTTGGACTCTCAAATCTGGAGATTTTGTCACTTTCGAGTAACCTGATTCTTAGCATTCCACCAAAAGCTTTCACCCACTTGTCAAGCCTCAAAAGTTTGTAAGTTTTAAACTTTCACTTTATGCGTCGCATACACAATAGACAGCCGACAGTTGTCTGATGGAATGTCATTGTAGTTCGAACGTGTCATTCATTGGATTTTAATAATAAATTTAAGGAGTGCACTACGTTTACTTTGTATGGTTATGCACGAGTTTACTTTATTTGGATTTGTACTTTCACTTTTTTATATTTTTTATAACTTTTTGTTAGGTACTTGTCAAGGAATCAAATTCAGATCCTGTCAACTCAATCTTTTACAGAATTGCCAAAACTTATTGATTTGTAAGTATAATATTACAAAAAGCGATAGTGTTACTATGATTTTATTCCTTTTAGGCATCTCAACCACAATAAGATTTCTTTTATTGAAGAATATGCTTTCTCCGGGCTACAAGAGTTAGAATCATTGTAAGTTAAAAAAGACTTTCTTTAAGTTAATTTTCCTTTTCTTACTTTCATCATTTTAAAATATATTCATGAAATTCATTAATTAATACCAATTAACTTAAATTTCACAATACGAACTTTTTGTTAACTTAATTACCATTTTATTCCAAAAAGTTTATATTCTTCCAACTGCAACTGCCACATCATTTTATTATAAACCAGACACTATATAATTTTCACAAAAATTTTACGATTTATCTATAGAAATCTTAAGAAAAACCGTCTGAGTGATTGTGAAACAAATATTCAGACATTTGAAAATTTAACAAAGTTACAACACATGTAAGGAAGAAAAAATATTAAAATTTGTAATGTTTTAAAAATATTTTAAAAAATTCTTTCTAATAGATATTTTGATGAATTTTGGATGTGTGGTTGGGCACTCCATGTTAGACATTGCGAACCAAAAGGTGATGGTATTTCTTCTGTTCAAAATTTACTGGATAATGTTGTATTACGAATTTGGTAATTAAGTATATTTGATTATTACTTCTATTTCATTCCTGTTGTTTTATTACTTTTAGTGTTTGGATTATGGGTATACTTGGAATACTTGGAAATTGTTGCGTGATTGTGAGTCGTTTGGTATTCCGTGAACCAAATCCAGTACATTCTTTCTATATTAAAAACCTTGCATTTGCGGATCTTCTGATGGGTTTATTTCTTATTTCCATTGCTATCCATGATGTCAAATTCAGAGGAAAGTTTATTACATTCAGTCACACTTGGAGAAATTCATATACTTGCCAACTATCAGGTAACAAAAAAAGTTTAATTTATTCCATACCTCAACTTTACTTGTTTCTCAATTTTAAACAAATATTTTTTTAAAATCTTCAGAAAGTTTTCTAATCTTCGCAAATCTAATTCAAGAGAAAAAAAATTGCAAATATTTTCAACTAATCTTTGGATGAATGATATAAGGGATTGCCATTTTCAGAAAATATGACTTGAAATATTACATTAAAGTCTTTATGAATGATTTAAGTTTGACAACTTTTAGAACTTAGAAATCTTTTTTTACAAATTCAAAAACTCGGATTATTCCAATATTAAAATTTTCCTTAGTTTTTAATTGGAATATAAATAGTAAAGATTATTAGTGCTAAACAATAAGTTTTTGTTTTTTATTTTTAAAACTGTAAAATATATGACGTTAAAGTAAAGTTTATTGTTGTTGTTTGTTCCTTACAAACTTTAACTTTGCTCATTATTTCATTGTTTTTATAAAATTAATTAAAAGTTTCATTTAGCAAACATATATCAATCAAACGTAAAAAAAATGCCTGAGGAATATTTTTTAAATAAAAACTTTTTCCGGTTTATACTATTTGAATAGTCAACTTTTTAATAAACCAAAAAACATAGGAAAATGTTTACAATTTTGCGTTTTACCACATCAAAGTGTAAAGTGGAATCTCTTGGTGTTGAATTAATTAATTTTACAATAAAAATCAAAACTCTCTTCCTATTAATTTTAGGCGTGTTGAGTACATGGAGTTCCGAGGCTTCTGTCTTGATCTTGGCACTTATTACAATGGATCGTTACATGTCAATCGTTCGTCCATTTGCTGAAAGATCAACTTCAATAGGAATAGCCATTGGATTAGTAGGAATATTATGGGTTCTTTCTTTCATTCTGTCTTATCTACCAATTTCAGGATTTTGGTCAAATTATTTTACTCATTTTTATACTACAAATGGATTATGTCAAATTCATAATCCATACGACAAGGGTTGGGAATATTCCTTTGCTCTCTTCGTTATTCTTAACACTGTCGTCTTTCTATTTATTTTCTATGCTTATTGGAAAATGTTTGAAGTAATTCAGAGGTCATCTGTAATGCTACGGACAAATCAAGAGAAACAAGATGGAGTTTTAGCAAAAAGATTCAGTCTTGTCGTTCTTACTGATTTCCTATGTTGGGGAACTGTTATAGTTACAAAGCTTATTGCAATGTTAGGTAAGAAGGAAGACACACACGTTAAGAAAGAAAAAGTGTTTATGAGTAAAACTTCATTACAGGAATTTCTATCCATACTAATTTATATGCTTGGTTGGCCGTGTTTGCCCTTCCGATTAACTCAGCTCTCAATCCTATTATTTATAGTTTCACAACAAAAATTTTTAGGCAACAGGTAATTATTCCTTGAAAATTGAAATAAGATCAAAAGGATTTGAATTTTCTATTTACAAAACAGATGGCTAAATTCACAGTAGGATGGTGGAAATGGGGACGACGTCGTGGGCAATTGGAAGATTCTACTGCGGCTTCCCTTTCTTTGTTTAGTCGTGTGAGAGCTCAAAGGGTAAATTGTCAATTTAAACAAAGCTTTTCCTAGAAAATGTAACTTTCTCTTACTTTTTAGCAAACTATTGCATCTGTCTTGCCTAGTTCACAGCCTGGTAGTCGGAAGAGCCACGTTCACATACATATTGGTGGTGCTGGGAATAATGTTGAAGTAATTGACCAAAATCAAGTCATGTTAAGACGATAGAAGGAAGATTTGATACACAAACAACAATTCATTAATACTTATACATTTTTTAAACATTACACAAAAAAACTAAATAATTAGCACTTAGCTGTTGTTCCTGTATTGTAGTATTATAAATCTTAATTCTAAGTATTATGAAACTGTATTTCATGCATTTGTGCATGCCGGTGGTATCTTGATTCTTCAAAGTATACTAATGGCTTGTACACCATCTTCCTTAGATACAATTTTTCAAAAA
Source organism: Friesea truncata (assembly GCA_034699725.1). Classification (NCBI taxonomy): domain Eukaryota; kingdom Metazoa; phylum Arthropoda; class Collembola; order Poduromorpha; family Neanuridae; genus Friesea; species Friesea truncata. The sequence goes on along the minus strand of JAQGCN010000825.1, from coordinate 6,477 downwards.
CTCATCCAATGGAAGAATTTGATGACGGTATCTTAGTAAAAGAAAAAAAAGTAAAATTATAATATTTAAATGTTAATTTTATCATACTTATAGAATTGCATTTTAGCAACATTTTGTAGAGTATCTGATGCATAAACAAAGCCCAAATGAAATATACTAACACTAAATAAATAATTAATATATTACTATATTTATTTATAATTATTTATATATTTAATATATAAATTTAACTTTCAACGGAGAAAAAGTTAGTAGAGGAGAAAATTAGATAAATCTTAAGAATTTTTTTTATTCATTAATCCATCAGTTCTCACACATTAACAACATAGCTTATTTACTCAACATCATTTTCCATTTCTAGAAACTTCCCAAGTGACAAGTTCGGTGGGACACCGATACAATTCAGTATAGACGCGTTTAAACATTTTTACCGTTGAGTGCTGACATATTGGATTAATTATTGGTTCGTTATGCAAGAATAAGCAAGCAGGATAGGAAGCTTTAAGAAAGAGTTTTAATTTTATATTTATCAAATACACGTCCATGAAGTGAATTTATATAATAAATTTAAGTGACAGGATACAAAGTAATTGAGCACTGTGTGCTCAATCTTTCAATGGATTTATATTGTTCTTAATTAACTCGTATCACATATTTTTTTGTTTATGCGAGTGTAGCCTAAAGTGAGTCAAATGCGTTCTTCTGTATTAATACACGCATTTTCTAAAAGTTTATAAGAAAACAGTTTCTTTGTTAAAAAAATGAAAATATTTTGTATATTGTGTCTTATTGCTGTAATTTCAGCCAGTATAACAGTAGGTACTGTTTATTATTTTATAGAAGCTTTCAAATTAACCGAAAGTGAAGAACAAGCTTTACATTATTATACAACAATTGAACCAACAATGATTTCAGAATTTATACGTTCTGATTGGGCTGAATGGATTTATAAAACAAGTTCAGTTCGTAATAATAAAACAACCGGTGCCCTTATAGAGGCTCGTCATCGTTTTGCAAAATATTGTAAAAAAATTCAAAATGGGATTAATATATTCAAATGGACAAAATTTTATAATCAATCACTTCAAGCAACATTTCGTCATATTTCTAAAATATTTGTTCCATTTGTAACGAGTTGGGACGAAACTCTTATTGAACTTCAACGATACATAATTGAAGAAGATATCATACGAGCACAAGTTAAAGAAAATATAACCTCATCCATTTTAAATTTAAGGAATGCAAGTAGTAGTACAACTCCCATCAATCAAGTTGAAGTTGAAGCAGAATCCGAAAAGTTAAAATGGACAATTATCCAAAATGAATTAGGGCTCAGGTTTGCTCCCCAATTTAAAGAGTTTATAAGAATCTTTAACAGTATTGGCGAATCTCGAGGATTTATAGATGGAATTGATATGTTTCTAACAGAAGAGTATCAAATTCAATCAGGAAGTGTTCAAAATTTGATGAAATTCGTATGGAAAAATTTACAACCCCTTTACGAACAAATTCATGGATTTTATCGTTGGAGTCTTGTTAATAAATTTGGTCAAGATGAAATAATGGTTACAAAACGTGGAACGATACCACTTAATGTCATTCCAAGAGATTTGAAAGGAAATTGGATTGTAGTTGAAACTAATATTTCCAACCCAGTATTTCGTTTAATTCCTACCGATTTAATGAATCGACTCAATTGGACTCCTTTAAAACTCCACGAAGAAGTTGATCGATATTTTATGAATATTAATTTTACATCATTTTCTAAAACTTTTTGGACAAACCTCAAAGTTGTTGGAAATAATCATAATAACGGAGGGGTTGAAATTAAGCGAAATAAATTTATGCCAATTAATACAGGAATAAATAAATCCAATATTTGTGAACATATTCAATATATTTCTGGAAATATAAGCGATTACCGTATGTCAGCTTGTCAGGAAGTTTCAATTTCAACATTAAGATCGGCGTATGAGGAAATAGGGATTATGAAACATTTTATACTTTCATCCAATCAAACTTTTTATCCACTGCGCAGGAGTGAAATGGGTTAGTTTTTATTTGTAAAGTTGCAAATTTTTAACTTTGTTTATTGTATAATTTATATTATAGAATTATTAACAAAACCTCTTGGATTAATATGGGGAATGCTTGCTATGTTACCTAAAAATTTGCGAAGATTGTCAAATAATTTAAAATTGAAATCAGAACTCGATCATCCAGAAGTACAGCGTGGGTTCCTATTTCAAGAGGCACTTGGGATTTTACCCAGACTAGCAGAACTTATGAGTTACGAATCATGGCGTTGGTCTGTATTTCAAAATAAAACTGTACAACCATATCCATATCTTTACAATTGTCATTATTGGAAAATTCGTAATGAAATTGAAGGAATTAAACCACCAATTACTAGGAAATCGACAGATTTTGATCCTGTATCATTTCCTATAAATTTTCAACCTTATGGAGCTACACGTGAATTTATAATACTTGTACTCCAGTATCAAATATTTCGATCACTTTGTATTCAAGCAGGAGAGTATAATAACCACATTTCAATTCAAAATGGAGAATCTACTACTGCAGATTTACACCAATGCGATTTTTCAAAAAATTCTTCTGTTATTGAAAAACTTAAAAAATTTATGAAAAATGGAAGTTCAAAATCCTGGTTGGATAATTATGAAGAATTAACAGGTGAAAGAGATAATGTGAATCCTGGTGGAATATTGGAATATTTTAAACCATTGCATGAGTGGCTTATAGATTTTAATGCTAAAAATTCTATTCATGTCGGATGGTTAGGTTCAGTTGAAGAGTATCCAAGTTGTACAAATACTCGAAAATAATTTTTTGTTTAAACATAAACTTTCTTAGAATTCTTATAACAAAATGTTGCATAAGTTTTATTTAGAAGTTTAAGTACTTTATGTATTATTTACAAAAAATTAAAAATCAAAACCATAATGGAAGAAATAAAGTATGATTTTAAAATGTTTCACGCTGGACGCAGATGTATTTTACGAACGACGTAAAAATGGATATAATTCATTTAAAAAACATCTAAGAAAAACAAAGTAAAATTTTCAAATATTCAAATGAAAATAATATAAATGAACTATTTAATATCCAGAGTATTTAAAATGAAAATGTCAAAGACAATATTTTATTCCAAAAAAGGTATGCACTTCAAGGTCAGTTTGATTTGAATTTAAAATGATATTGCATTTTTCTATATTGTTGAAATAATCTGTGGAATTAAAAACTTAAATAATTGAATACAATGAAACTGAGTATACGATCAGAATATACAGAACAACAGAATATTGAAACTAAATAATTTGCATTATAATTTAAAGAATAACTTTATATTAATTTTTCCAGATGTATTGCAAATTATAATTTGTTTAACTAAAACCTGCTTGCGTAATTAATCTGTAATTTAAATTCAGAAATTGTATATATAAAGTTAAGCAAATCTTAACATTATTTATCAAAATTTACCAAAATAATCGAAAACCATGAAGTTATACATCGTTCTTGCTTTTTTAGCCGTAACATCGCTTGCTCTCGTTGAAGCTCAAAGAGGAAGAAGACCCGGAGGAAATGGAGGAAATAATAACAACGATGTATAAGTTAAATTAAAATTTAGTAGAAAATTATAATCAGCCTCGTATTAATTCTTTTGTTGCAGCGTCGTATGAACGATCTAATCCAACAAATAAGAAACAATCTAAATCGATTTGAAAACAATAATAATAACAATGGCGGAAACAATGGGAATGAAAATGGTGGAAATAACAACAATAATAACAATGGTGTAAGTAAATTAAGATTTACAGACAATTGAAAGCAGTTATCTAAATTTATATTTCGCAGGGTGATATGTACGATTTAATCCAGAGCACAAGGAATATTCTTAATCGATTTGAAAGTGGGGGCAACTGAAATAATGGTGGATACCCTGGTTCTGGATAAAAATTAATTCAATAATTAAACTAAAGTTTTAATTTGGTCCATAAATACTTACTGTAAAAAATAAAAATGTAAATCAGAATTTATTTTGATTGAAAAGTTTTTTTTTTGCCGAATTTTGAGAAAACAAAGTTAAGTTTTTAATAATAATCTAATACAGAATCATTGAATTTTAAGCAACTATCAAATCTAATACAAAGTAACTTTAAATTTTTCTTAACAAAGAACAGTAATACCCCCAGTAATTTTTTCAATATCTACTTTAGCAACACAACAAAAATTATTTTGTGAAATACAATTTTGTGAAACTGTAACTAAAGAAACAGTATCAGTACCCAATATACCAATGTTCTTGCAACAAACTTGATTATCAATTGGTTCTGGTTTACAAGATCCTTTGATCGTGGCAGCAGGTATGATAAAAAGTGCTTTGACTGTTAAATCGCATGATGTGTTATTAAGGATTGGTGGAATAGTCGGTGTTGTTATTGTTGGAACAGGCATTGTTGTCTGAGCCTTCAAATTTGTTGCAAAAGCTAAAACTGAAATGTATAACAATAATACTTGGACTGCCATAATTTTCTTTAAAAAATAAAAACTCAACGAAATTATTAATAATGCTGGATAAAAATAACTTTTTTTTGCAGTATATAAACATTATGAAGGAGGTTATCATCGTGAATAATTACTTTATAATAGTTATTTTTTATCTCAAATAATTTACTTCGTAAAAGTCAAGTTATAAGTTTGCATATGTTAATTAACCTAATTTTAAGTTTAAAAAATTCGATATAAAAATATCAACTAAAAAACTTAATTACAACACTCATACGACGTAAATCCAGAGTGTAAACCCATCATTAAGATTACAATTTGTATGAACACTATTTAACACTAATTATTACAATTTCTAATTTTACTATTCTGGAAGCATTGCGTACTTTATCCTACAGCAAGTAATATAAAAAAATATTTTAGATTTGTTTCACTTCTGCTCATTTTACGCAAAAAAAAACTAAACTTAATTATTAAAAGCTGCGTTATTAAAATTAGGACATTTTTTAGATCAATGAACAAACTCATTGAATTTAATACAGAATTGGTCAAGAGACTTTCATTTTTTAAAGACTGAAATGTATAAGGGTTTAATACAAAATGAAAATAAGCTAATGTTCTAATTTACTTAAGCAAACTAATACGTTATGTTTGAAATTTTGATTTGTGAATTTGAAACAACGTTTGAGAATTTTGATCTTTACAATTTAAGTTATTTTAATTTTGTTTGAGAATTCAGTTTTCAGACTTGTCGTGGAGCTCGGAGCGCTTGTAGTTGTTCAGCCACTTCAAATTCACGAAGCAAGTCACCAACAATAATAATTGAAAAAAGACGATACCAGATCAAACTAACCATCGCACCAACCATACAAAGACTGCTGTCCTTCTGACTGAAATGAGCATCAGTTGCTGTGAAAACGTGATAACAAAGTGTGAGTCCAATGGACACTGTGATGAAAGTTTGCACACCAAGCCAAATTCGGAGTCCACTGACAGATCGCTGAAACAAAAAAAAACAATATTAGAATCATATTGAAAGCCAAGTTTCTGTGGATTTTCTAACTTTTCTGTAAGAGTCTGTAAGAAGGAAACAAAGTACGATTTGAATAATAATCAAACCTAAAATTAAAAACAACAGTCATTAACCAAACTTAACCAAGTATTAACTTCTAATTAATCAATCTCTTACCAACGCTTTCAATGATCAAGACAGTGTAAAATTCATATGGCGAATATTCATTAGGTCCAACTTTGTTATGACGAGGGTATACGATCATGACAAGGAATTCTGTAATTGGCTCATATCCGAATATGGCTGCAATGATGCAACCAATCGCACCGATTAGATAGCAGAAAATGATAAGCTAAATAATAAAAATGTTTATTAAAGTAATCTTAATTGAATAATTAAGTTGAGAATTACTAACCCAATCAAGAGCACAAACAATTTTAGTAAGTGGACGAGCATGTGTTTTGTGTGGAATAATGGAATAATTAGATGATGAACTTGTAAAATTAGTTAAGTTCATCCTCCATATTTCTATTGGTTCTGATTCTGTTTCTGATTCCATGTTGATAATTTTGTGATATTGACCTAGATTAATTAAATTGTCAACATGAACATGACACACTCACACTGACACTACAACTACAAGTTCCAAAAACAAGTCTCCTCTCACTGTCAGTCAACTGTCACTCTTGTCCCGTGAGGTGTTGTTGTGTGTGACGATGACAAGACAATTCAAAAATGGTGAAGAAGTTCAATATTCAATTCAGCAATTCTTTTCCAGGAATTTCAAATTTTCTCTTTTTTGAATTTTTCCAAACAACGCAAAAAAATGACGCGTCGTCGTCGTAATTTTAATGTTCTTTAAGCGAGTATTTCCCAGAAAAAATCCCTCTCTTTCTCAAAAATCTCATGCTGTTGTGGGTTATTGAGATTTTTCA
>JAQGCN010000824.1:0-14470 GCA_034699725.1 Friesea truncata | reverse complement strand
AACTCTAATGGAGTACATCCTCAATTGAATCACCATTGATTACAATCAGGAACCGCAGTTCGCTCATTGGACATCATTCGCGGGGGATGATGTCTTTTTGGATACAAAAAGCAGTCAAATAAATATTTAATTTTAATATTACTTTTTGAAATTTTTCAATTAGCGTTCAGTAGACCCGGGTCACACAAAGGTGTTTAACAACATTGCTCGGCATGACGGGTTTGTTGCTTCAAATTCAGAAGGAATTGAGCGTGTCCGGAATGGTATTTATTCGTTTTAGAAATAAAAATAAGAACATTTAAGTAACAACTTTGTTACACAGGTTCTTATGCTTTTATTGCTGAAGCTCCAACTGCTCAATACGAGTCTATGAGAGATAAAAATTGTGAAATAATACTAGCTCCAAAACCATTCGGACCTCAACGAGGATTCGCCATTGCTACAAAACCCAATCGAACCGACCCACGATATAATAAATTGAAGTATGAAAAATCTTTTGATTTACAGAAAATAGTTATTTGAAAATAATTTTATAGGGATGGCATTAACTTGGAGATTTTGCGCATGAAAGAAAATGGAGAATTGAATATGCTTGAACAAAAATGGTTTGAGGCAAGGCGAACTTGTAAGGACGCAAATACTAAATTCCTTCAAGAAGATAAGTCAGATAAAGACGAGGTAAACCAATTATGTGATTATGAAATTATGCCAATTAAGGATACAATTGTATTTCTAAGGTACAAGAAATCGCACTAGGTCTTGACGATATGGCAGGAGTATTCTATTTGTTAATTGCTGCCATAATCGTTGGATTAATTATTGCAGCTGCAGAAATTGTTACAAAAAAACCAAAACAGGTTATGGTTCAGTGTAGTGAAAAAATCTTAGAATTTTAAAGTAAACTTTTATTCAATTAATTTTTAAGGAATCAAGGAATCCAGCTATGGAACTACGAGTACCAATCACTCGAGATGGTGTGTGAATTTCTACTCAAATAAATACGCTACAAATAATTTAAGCAGCCTTAATCTTTTAAATGTACAATTTTATTTCTCGAAAAATAAAGAGTTGCTTAAGTAAAATTTGAAATCATTTTCTAAATTATGAATTTTTGCAATATAAAAGATAAATTGTAGTTTAAGCTTTAAAACTGGCTTTATATTTTTTCTTTGAAAAATGGTGGAACGAATAACATAAACATAAAATATCCATTTATATCTTAGAAAATTCCTTTCGACATTTTTTAGTCTAACCGAATCCCTAAATCAACTTGTTGCAAAAAACGGGAAGATGATGTTCTAATTTATTTTTATAAAACGGCAGAAGGCAGACATAAAGACAAAAGTAAAGTAATAAATAAGACCATATGCCAAATACCAAACTAAAAAGTAGGGCTGAACACACTCACGCATATCTTTTTTAGTTATAATTAGGCTGTTCTTCTAATTCATTTCTTATATATCTTCACTTATTCAAAATGTTCACAAATATTGCTTTAATTTTTATTAGCTTTACGTTATCAACAAATGCACAACGTTTTGGAGTACTGAATTTGTAGTTTCAACAGTATTCGTAAGTAGTAAAAAATATTAAATATTTTTAAATTGTGTTATGCTAATTGACATGCCTTTTTTTAAAATAGAGCGAACCATTTCTTATGAAAAATCCAAGCTCTAATGCTGGTGGAAATGATTAATTCGTAGGTTTTATCAAAGAATTCGCTGATGAGCTATTTGACAAACTGGGATTTGCATTTTGTAAATATTTCTTTTCAAAATTATATTTCCACTTTATAAAGTTACATTAACTTTGTAGACCGCCTTAAACTTGCTGGCGATGGAAAATATGGAGTTAAAAACAATGAAACTGGCACATGGAGTGGAATGATTGGAGAAATTGTTTCAAGGGTAAAAATATATTTTATACTAAAGGGAAAATTAATTGATATTAGTAAAATTTAATGTTAAGAATATTTTGTTTGAGTTGCAAGTCATCGGTTATAAAATATTAAATTATGGACCTGTGGTTTAGCAACCACTCCATTCCTCATCGGATTCAACGAGGGTAAAGGAGCAGAAGGATCTGGTTTAATATTAAATGCTTGAATTATTGAAGTGGATATTAGAAAAAGTTGATCCCTTGCTAAATTTTCTCCCATGCAAACCCTTTTTCCGATTGAAAATGGTATTAGGCCATCATGACCTACGTATGAACGCTCATTTTCAGACAGAAATCTTTCTGGGCGAAAATGATGTGGATCACCCCATAAGCTGACACCATGATGTCCGTATATATTTGCAAAGACAACTGCACCCTTCGGGATAAAATATCTATGAAAGAGTGTATCTTGCGTTGATGAATGGGCAACGCAAACAGGAACCACTGAACCCATCTCATAGTCTACAGTAAATTGCCGCTAAGGAAAAACACAATCATGGCTGCTCTGGCTTTATATTTTTCATTAATTGTGTCCACAATTATTAACTGCAATGGTCAGCAGTTTTACATCACATCAATAATGGCAAGATTTAATATTAAGAGTTCAAGTTACGACTATATTTTCAAATACTTTTTTTAAAAAAATAGGGAGAGCCATATTTAATGTTCAATGCAGACGAACCTTCAGCTACTGGAAATAATAGATACATCGGTTATTCCAAGGACTTGGCAGAAATTTTGTCTCAAAAACTTGGATTTACATGTATATTACGGTTGTTTTGATGATTTGATCATATTAAACTATAAATCAAAAATGATTTATTTAGACACAATTAATCAAGTTCGAGATGGGAAATTTGGAATACAAAGTGCAAGGGGTAGTTGGAACGGTATGATGGGAGAACTATTGAATGGTGTAAGTTTATAAGATCCATATTTGTAGTTTAAAGTTCATTCGTTCATTGTTGTTAAAGCCGGCAGATATGATCATTGCTCCATTTGCAATGACATCCGATCGCGCAGAAGCAGTTGATTATTCTCCACCTTTTATGGAATTTCAACTTGCACTTATGATGAAGAAACCAAAGGTTGATGAAATAATGGGAAAACAAAAGGATCAAATCGGATCTTATGTATTCCTTCGACCATTCTCAGGATTATTATGGCTTGTGGTCATTTGCAGCATTCTAATACTTGTACTTCTTTTGTATATTGTTGAATCATTCGTCCCACTTAAACGAGATCCAAAAGTAAAAACAAACCCACCACCACCACGCCCACCGACTCGAGTTTGTGCAAATGGAATTTGTGGTACCCCAAGGTAAAATTTATACTTCAAAGCAAGATTCGTTTTAGATAAAAAAATGTTTCTCAATTTAGAACTGCTACTGGACGCATCTTGCAGGTTGTCTTTTGGATTTTTGCTGGAATAATGGTAGCTGCATACATCGCTGTATTCACGGGTGATCGTATTGTTGATCGAATTGGTGAAGGCAATGGGAATGGATTGTCTGTTAAATCTTTTGAAGATTTACCCCATCAGACACAGATGAAATATGGAGTAATACGAGGGGGAAGTACATATAACTACTTTAGGGTTAGCAGTGTTATTTCTAGTATGACAGCATTCCCCGGAACAGAGCCTAATGAGCCAAAGAACTCATCACGAGTGATTGTGCTTCTTGACCACAATCACTGGAGATTCAATTGAGGATGTACTCTGATCGATGAACTCTAATGGAGTACATCCTCAATTGAATCACGAGTGATTGTGGTCAGGAACCGCAGTTGGCTCATTAGACATCATTCGCACGGAATGATGTCATATTAGATATAATGTAAAATAAATTTTGTTTTAATGTTCCTTTTTGAAATTTTTCAATTAGCGTTCAGTAAACCCGGGTCACACAAAGGTGTTTAACAACATTGCTCGGCATGACGGGTTTGTTGCCACAAATTCAGAAGGAATTGAGCGTGTCCGGAATGGTATTTATTCGTTTTAGAAATAAAAATAAGAACATTTAATTAACAACTTTGTTACACAGGTTCTTATGCTTTTATTGCTGAAGCTCCAACTGCTAAATACGAGTCTATGAGAGATGAAAATTGTGAAATAATACTAGCCCCGAAACCATTCGGACCTCAACGAGGATTCGCCATTGCTACAAAACCCAATCGAACCGACCCACGATATAATAAATTGAAGTATGAAAAATCGATTGATTACAGAAGAATGTTATTTTAAAATAATTTTATAGGGATGGCATTAACTTGGAAATTTTGCGCATGATAGAAAATGGAGAATTGGATATGCTTGAACAAAAATGGTTTGAAGCACGGCGAACTTGTAAGGATACAAACACTAAATTCGTTCAAGAAGATAAGTCAGATAAGGACGAGGTAAACCAATTAAGAAATTATGAAATTATGCCAAATAAGGATACAATTGTACTTCTCAGTTACAAGAAATCGCACTAGGTCTTGACGATATGGCAGGAGTATTCTATTTGTTAATTGCTGCCATAATCGTTGGATTAATTATTGCCGCTGCAGAAATTGTTACGAAAAAACCAAAACATGGTTATGGTTCAGCATAGGGAAAAAATCTAAGAATTTTCAAATAAACTTTATTTCAATTAATTTTTAAGGAATCCAGCTACGGAACTGAGAGTACCAGCCACTCGAGATGGTGTTTGAATTTATACATAAATAAATATGTTACAAATAATTTAATCACCGTTAATCTTTTAAATGAACAATAAAGAGTTGCTGAAGTAAAATTTGAAAACAATTTTTTTTTATAATTTTGAATTTTTGCAATAAAAAAAATTAAGTTTTAAAGCTGGCTTTATATTTTTTCTTTGAAAAATGGTGGAACGAATAACAAACATAAAATATCCATTTATATCTTAGGAAATTCCTTTCGACATTCTTTAGTCTATTAGCCGAAACCCTAAATCAACTTGTTGCAAAAAAAACGGGAAGATGATGTTCTAGTTTATTTTTACAAAACGGCAGAAGGCAGACATAAAGACAGAAGTAAAGTAATAAATAAGACCATACGCCAAATACCAAATTAAAAAGTAGGGCTGAACTGAACACTCTCACGCATATCTTTTTTAGTTATAATTAGGTTGTTCATCTATTCATTTCTTATATATCTTCACTTTATTCAAAATGTTCGGAAATATTGCGTTAATTTTCCTTAGTTTGACATTATCAACAAATGCACAACGCTTTGGAGTACCTGAATTTGTAGTTTCAACAGTAATCGTAAGCAATAAAAAATATTTAATATTTTTAAATTGTGTTATACACGCTAATTGACATACTTTTTTACAACAAAATAGAGCGAACCATTTCTTATGAAAAATCCAAGTTCAAATGCTGGTGGAAATGATCAATTCGTAGGTTTTATCAAAGAATTCGCTGATGAGCTATTTGACAAATTGGGATTCGCATTTTGTAAATATTTCTTTCCAAAATATATTTACAATTTATAAAGTTACATTAACTTTGTAGATCGCCTTAAAATTGCTGGTGATGGAAAATATGGAGTTAAAAATAATGAAACTGGGACATGGAGTGGAATGATTGGAGAAGTTACTACAAGGGTAAGGATATATTTTATATTGAATAAAAAATTTATTGATATTAATAAGTTATTTCAATTTTAACAGAGAAGTGATGCAGCATTAGCTGATTTAAGTATGACTGCTGAACGTGCAGAAGCTGTTCAATTTTCTGTTCCTTTTATGGAAAGTCGTCTTGCAATTTTACTCAAAACCTTTAGAAAAGGAGAAATACGCACGAATGACGAAAATGCTGAACCTATTGTTGAATCAGATGAAAGTCAATTTCCATGGTTCAATCCAATGACACTTTGGTTTTGGCTCACGTTTATTTTTGCATCATTTTTAATGCTATTTCTTATATTCTTTACTGAGAAGTCAGTTACGCGTCAAATTAGCAAAGTACAACCACCACCTGAAGAAACATTGTTTGAGAAATTCACTTCAAGAGTATTTGGAAGTCCTAAGTAAAAACAGAAAATTTATCCTATACAGTACCTTAAACTCATTTTTCTGGAAATTAGATCAATTGGAACTCGTTTTCTGCAAGTTACATTTTGGATCTTCCTCTTAATTTGCTTTTCTGCTTTTACCAGTAATTTTGCTGCTGATAGAATTCTAGATCTTGTTGAGCGTTCAGGAGGAAATGAGCCTTTGCCAGTTAATTCAATTGATGAGTTAGCAGGAAATGATAAAATGCAAATTGGAGTTTTGAAACATGGTTCAACGTACAGATACCTACAAGTAAGAAATACAAAACACTGATAAATATAGTTGTGTCATTTGATGAACTAATTTAGAACAGTGAAGATGGATTAATCAAGAAACTTATCCCAAAACTTGTAGAAGTGGATACGTACGATGCGGGAATGCGACGCGTGAGCAATTCAAATGGTAACACAAACGTTGACAACATTACAAGTGAGCACGATTTGATGTCTATTCTAATTTAAAGGTTCGTTTGCTCTTCTCATGGATTCGTCAGCAGCAAAATATGCCATAATACGAAAGCCTTGCAAACTAGCAATGGCTTCCAAGCTGTTTGGTCCCAATAACGGAATCTCAGTTGCGATCCCTAAACTGCAACCAAGAATCGATCTGTAAGCAGCTTTTGCTAAAGTATTAAATGTGTAATTTATTTGCAACGGTTTTATGTAGACGTAAGCTCAATGCTGCAATTTTAAAAATGAAAGAAGAAGGATTTGTGGAGCGCTTAACTGATAAATGGTTTAAAGATCAGACAGAGTGTGAAGATGATGGCAAAGGAAAAATAGAGGCAAGCCTTAATCATAATTTACTGATGTAATCTTAATTCGTCATCTATTCTTGTAGATTGAACGAAAGTACAATCCTCTTAACTTGGAAAATATGGCAAGCTTTTTTATTCTTCTCACAATTGTAATAATTATTGTGTTCATCGTTGCTGCTATTGAAACAATGCTTAATAGAAAAACTGAGTATGCAACATAATTAAAATGAAACAAAAAGCACAGAATTACTCCTCAAAATACTGTCTATAAATAATATTCAACTTCAATTTGAAAATTAAAACAAATCTTTCTTTTATTAACTAATAAATGTAATGCAAAAATAATTCATAAAGAAATATTTAAAGATTTAAAGAAATGAATGTAGATATTTTTAGCAAGTATCTATTTCCGTGTTATTTAGCGGAAAAGGAGCACTTGTCTTAAGAACGCAACACTTTTGCCCAGGAACGGTGCATGTTTCGGTAATTCTGATAGTATGACCAAGTACGTCAGTATTTCCTTGGCAGCAAATCAAATTTCCTGGTTTTGTATCGATTCTACAAGTTCCACCAATTGTAGCGATTGGTATGTCGTTCAGTGTTACATTTAAAGTACAAGGTGGATCTTGCGATTTGACTTCGACCAGATACACAGCAAATATTAAAAAAGCAGCAGCGATAGCAACAATGGTGTTCTTCATTTTGAAAGTATTTCTGGAAAAGATAAAAATAACAGAATTGAAATTTTAAAGAATCTTGCAAAGTTTTTTTGTTACCTTTGATTAGAAATAATAAATGGCTTTTGGCTTTCTTAGTATGAATTGAATTTGATTCCGGAATGAGTTCTGTTAAATTTTCTGCTTCCTGCCTTTTCATTTTATACTCTTCAAATACGACGAATAAAAAATACTAAAACTTTCCAAAAATTTGAAGTCTGTAAATAACTAACAAAACTAATTAATTCCTAAGATCACAATAAGTGAAAAAGATTCAAATAGACACAAAGTAAACATTAAAATCACATGCTTCTAAATACATAAACAAAAAATAATATTTTGGTAATTTTATATTTGATAATCTTCCACTAATAATGCTTGACTTTTTATTCATGTGAACGTGCTTTTTAATATCTTAGGAATTTTTATGCATTTACAAATAGTTTACAAATTGTTAATAAACATAAATTTTATTCTACGCACAAACGTAGCACGACTTTGCGTGTGTTTGTTATTATTCGGTGTGTTTTTGAATTCTTTATGTTAGTAAGCAACTTTAATAAATTCAATATTATGTAAGCCATACTTCCCTCCAGTCTCGCTTAGGTGCGGTACCTCCAAGTGACGCCGGTAGTTGATTCCCAGGGAATATTTTTAATAATGCTGGTGACCATTCACTTTTGTCCACTCCATAAATTCTTAAAATGCTTGACGTGTGCGGACTTAAGAATGGCTTTAGAACTTGATACACCCTACATATGTCATACAGAGACGGATGTACAAAAAATTAATGCAATTTTCATTTTCAAAATTTAGACTTACGATTGAAAAACTCTAGGAACTACAAAAAGAAACATTATGAGCTCATAATTTGTCTCTGAATTCAAAAAATATAAAATGAAATACCGTTAAGAAATATAAATCGGTGAGCCATTTGTGGAAATCGTCTTTCGTATACAACAACATTTTCAATCCATATTGGAAGGCCTTTTGTTTGTGTGCCATAAATAAGCAAGTATTAATAGTTAATAAGTTCTTTACCCATTATAAATTGTCTTACATGCTAAACATGCGTGTGATCTTAAATTAAATCCAGCCATATTATAAACCACATTTCCTGAAATTATTTCTTTTCCAGTTGAATTTGAAAGATGATGAATAGCAGCTACACATGTTTCAAAGGCGTATACTAAATAACTGTTAAATTCTTCGGACTGACCAGCTAATACGGCCCTTCGAATATCAAAATCCAAAAGTGAAGAAACAATACCTAAAGGTTGAAATATTATTTTATGTATCCAATTATATATTTTTAAATCAATGTTATACCTGGTCTGCCTTCAAAGTCTAAATTAAAATAAAAAGGGTATCGACTCTGCCATTTTGAAAAATCTCTCTTGAGTAGACTATCCGCTTTGTGGTCTTTCCTCCATGCAAGGCTCTAAATTTAATGAAGATTAATCTTATAAGGGATTTGGAGGCAATAAAGAAAATTTCACCTCTAATAGAAATGTAACTGCTTGATCAATATCTAATTCTTTAGCTCGGAGAAATCGTATTAAATACTTATTTTCGCTCATATACGGCTGAGTTAAGGAACCCTTTATTCTAGAACGAAACTATAAAAAAAATGCAGAAATTATAACCTTGTGGTCACAAATTGAGTTATAATAGTTACCTCATGCAATTTTCTGAATTCTTCACCTATGTAACTATCAAGCCCATTTGCATTATTTTTATCAGTGACTGTCTTACATTTTGCAGTATAAACAATCACAGAAAGGAAAATGAAAATTAGCTGAAATAGATACATGTTTTCTTTGCTTTCTAAATCTATACTGAATCAATGAAAAATACTTCAAGGTACTTTTAAGAAGTTTAACTTGACGTAAAGAACCAGTATGTTAATCAATCATTTCTAAGGTAAATCGTTTATAAGTTTAGTACGTATACTGTACTGTTAGCTTCCAGACAGAAAATTCCAAGAGAAACTAGTTTTATATGAAAAACGTCATCAGTGGAAAGAAAAAAATAGCAATGTATGAATTCATATCCAAATTCTAGATCTAAAACTTTTTAATGGAACAAGAGCAACCAAAACAGTTTATCGTTTATCAAGGTATCACCTTGGAGGTAAGGACTAGGTCACTTAATGTAGCATTGCCCTTTGAAACTTTATCAGACAAGATTAAGGCTCGTACGAGTTCGAATAAATTACAATAGGATGGTGCCATCAATTTAGAATTGTTTGTTAAAAAACTACATTAAAATAACATGCATATTTTATGCAGTTGATAAAAAAAGTAAATACATTTTGAAATTATTAAAATTATTTTATTAATTTTTGAATATTTACATCCAATTAATTATTAATTTACCATCAAAAATCAATCCTGAGCATTTGCTTAGAATTGTCTTACTCAATCAAGCATTTAGAATTACAAACATACTGACAAGGGCTCTTATACGTAAGTAATTGACTATAGTCATTTTGACATATAAATTCCTTCTGTTGAGTTGAATTCATATTGTAAGTATACCCGAGAAAGTACCCACAAATAAACATATTGCTTACAATCACTTTTTCAGATACAGCAAAACCACCCTCCTTTGTAAGTTTTAAAAATGCAGCAGTAGGGAATGAATGGAGTATTGATTGTATTTGTGGTACATTCAGTATTGTCAATTGAGATCCTGGTAGGACTTGATAATGATCCTGTATTACTCCTACGCTATTCGTATAAAAATATTCAAGGAGGTAAGATTGATCTTCGGCTGATTGAGCAGATACGTAATCACTCATTCCTATTTGAACTGTTGATTCTCTTAATTCCATTATTTGAGTTTTATCCAATCGATTCATAATATTAA
Organism: Friesea truncata; assembly: GCA_034699725.1. NCBI lineage: Eukaryota > Metazoa > Arthropoda > Collembola > Poduromorpha > Neanuridae > Friesea > Friesea truncata. The sequence goes on along the minus strand of JAQGCN010000824.1, from coordinate 4,124 downwards.
TAGCAGCATCCGGTGAAAAGCACGATATGAAATCAATTTGAGTTTCAGGGAGTGTGGCATATTTTACAAAGAATGTAACGAGAGATTCTACGTTGATATTCTTAACGAACAGAAGCAATTGATTTTGTCCAAGTAATTCATCATTTTTGAGGAATAGCATGTAGTCTTTAAATGTTGAAGTTCCAATACATTCAAACATTTGAGTTTGCATTGATTCTTCTAAAAAATCAAAATTAATTTTTAATTACTGCTCACAATATGCTACTTAAAATTTGTACTTACCTAATTTTCCAAAGTAAACAGCAAAAACTGAAGTATCAAACACCGTGAGATATTTTAATTTATCCTCCTTTGTAAGAACAGAAATATAAGTTGTAAGAATAGGAGTCATTGCCTCTAAATTTTTCATTTGGAGATCTGTTGTAACATTAGCTTGTGTTGAAGTGTATCCTGAATACGTAATCCAAATATCTGTTTTAATTCCAGATACAATTGATAAGAGTGTTGATGATTTAACTTTAGAGATGAAGTTGGTAAATGTGTAAATATCCCACATGTACAGAAGTTGACTTTGTTGAGTGTCTTTGACTTCGGTCAGTAGGAGAGGGAAGGCTTCATCCATTGCTCCAAGCATGAGATATTGGTCAGCGGTACTTGACGATTTCACATACTCCTCCAATACATTAATTTCAATATTTTGAATAAACATGAGTTTATCTTCAGTTGTTCTTCCTGAGACTGAACTTGCAATGGATGATAGTTTAAATGATGAAATTATTTCATATTGGTAATAGGAGCTTTGGATTTTGTATAAGGATTTTATATGTTGAAACCAACCACCAAATGCAGATGAGCAAAATGCATTCAATTGCAGTACCTAAAAATAAAAACATGTGAGAACTGTTAAAAATTAAAAGTAGTTTAATTATTGTTTTACCTGTTGAGTAATTTTAAGTGATCGAAATATTTGAATGTGTACATTCGTATCAATATTTGTTAGAAATAATTGTTGATCCTTGGCTGTGCTTCCACTTTCCCAAGTAATCAGATTCAGGATTCCAATGCTTTTGAGTATGTTAATTTGTGTGAAATTTCCACATTTGCTCAAAATATTTCCAATATGTCCACAGTTGACATTTGAAAGTAAGAGTGTTTTTAATTGTGGGAGTTCGTTAGAAATATGGTAGAGATTTTCAACTGCCGAACAAGAAAGTAAATTCAAAACATCCGGAATTGTTGGTGGATTGCATGTTTGAAGTAGAGCATTTGCAAATGTACTTGAGCAATTAAACTGTGCCACTCCGGAATCTGAATCCGTATTTAGAGTGATATGGAGAGGAATTAATAGATTTTTACAATCTGAAATAAATTCAATTTGTTTATTAACTACATTATTTTCATTAATTGAGCAAATTAACTCACCTGTTTTCTGTTCGAGGATAGTTTTATTCCCATTGGCTTTAATTGAACTTATGTAATTACTCAACAGTATGAAAATTCCAAATATTTTGTATATGATAATCATTGTATTATTTCAATTAAATTAAAAACCAGAAAAAATAATCAATGTTATAATATTAAAATTGTAAAAATTGAAGCGTCTTCCTCAAACGAAGTTATAAAAGGTATTAAGGCCGCTTCTACTTTGTTGGATTGATATATTTAGAAAGGTGAAAGGTGAAGGGAATAGGACGCGAGTTAAACTAAGGGAAGCGAATGGTTTAGCTTTCAAAGCAAACGAAGTTCTTAGAAAAGGTAAATTAATATTTTTAGTTTTGGGTTGAGTGAATGTTAATCCTACATGAATATATTATTGAAGTAAGTAATCCGGACTTTGTTAAAAATTGAAGATAAAAATACACTATCTGGAGGAACTAGAAACAGAACTTTCAACAAAAATCAATAGAAAGATTTAAGTTAATGAAATACTAGGCAGAAGTAATGGTAGGAGTAATTATATTAACCTAAGGATGCATATACATAAGTGATCTTATCTTATATGTTAATCATAATGAAGAATTTCCAAAGTTAAATTAAATTCAACATTTAAAGTTAAGCTTTTGTTTTCCCTAAATGTTCTTTATCCATCAAAAATGTTTCACTACTCATTAAAATAAGTTATTTATTAGTGTGTTTCCAAAAAAGCATTTAAGTGTTCTTTCACGTTAATCCCGATTAAAAATTTCAATCAAGCTTAAATTAACGTTTGTGTTGTTGTTCGGTTATAATTACATTAAGCCAAAATGCATTAAAAATTCTCTGACGTTTAAATGTCATATTTAATAATCATTCATGTTATTATATTAAATATTATAAATCAACAAAATTATTGAACTAATTGGAACTCAGTAGGAAAAGCAGCATTCCACTGCAGAGTTTTCATTAAAAAAGGTTGATAAGATTATGATTAATTATAAGTTTTGTCCGAAAGTATTAAAATACAAAATTTTATTCAAAATTCAAAATATTCTTTAATCGAAAATCCTGCATTGTTTCCAACAATGGATAATGTTTTGAAATATGTACCCTTTAACATGAATGAAAGTTTTGAGATATCCTTCATGATTGATGGATTGATTGAACGAAATAAGAGTATACTTTTTTGATCCACGCGTGTTTGTATAAATTAAAAAAAAACGTCACTTTAAGTTAATGGTTTTGCCATCTCATTTTCTCCCTTTGAGATGAAAAAGTATTTTAAGGGTTTTCAAAAATGGATTCTTCAAAATACAAATACAAAATACTTGCACTGGTCAAAATTACAATACGAAGTACTTTCCTAGTGACGAAAATACAGAATCAAAAGAACATTTTTTTTTGTATATTGACCAAGTTATTTGTTCATCTCGGACATACATGTATTACAACTCGGACATACACGAAAAATATAATATGAAATAAGAAATACAACAGCGAAGTCTTTCAAAGTTTTCCCTTAACAGGGGAATTTTACAAAATAAATAATTTAAAACAATTTTACGAAACCCACCTGAGTATTATAACTTCAGAATACCTTTAATACAAATTGAACAAATGAATTTTAAAGTAATCTTAAGCTGAGTCTAAATAAAAAGTGGAATCATTATTCCTTCGCTCGAAAATTTAATTAGTTTATTTCACTCATTAAGTATTAAAACAGCGAAATTGGTAGAAGTAAATTATTGGTAAACAGAACAACATAATACCGCATTTAATAAAAATGAATTTTATATTATTTGTTTGTTTCTTTGCTTCATCTTTATCTCATTACACAATTCAAAATTTGTCTAAACTTATGGAGGAGTACAGGGAGTGTTTAATATTATTATATTCTGACGCACCTGTTGATTTGGAAAATATTCAAGCACCAATTGTTGGAATTCATCACAAGAATAGAATAAAAATACGTCAAAGTTTTATAAATCTTGTTTTGCTAATGAGAAATAGATTCTGTATTTTTGAAACAAATTTATTCCTATCAACTACGGTTACATTCGAAATAAATGCATTTTTCAGGAACAGAAGTAACGACGGAGAAATGCTATTTCAAGAAACACCTTTAACGTGTTATGTAATTGCCACTAAATCAAATTGGAAATACAAAAGAAGGTCTATGAGTATAAAAAAGTGTGAAAATTTATCCTGTTTTTTGATGTTGGTGAACGTAAGAAAATTTATAACAATATACAGAATTGTATCATGTGCAGCGCTTATACCTTATTACGGTTACTCTTACAAACGGGAACAAGGGACTGCTTATTTTACCGCTTACGGAGAATACGATTTGAATCACAGCGCTAAAGTAAACTACAGGCACCAAATTGAAAAAGTTGTAAATATGGTAACAAGGACACGAAAATATTTTTACATTTTATACCACTACTATAATTTCTCTGTTGTACTGCACAACTTTGTATTAAATTATCCACCGATTGGACTCGTAAATGTCATCCAGCAAAATAATGAGGAAATACAAATATCTCCTTTTCGTAAATATTATAATTTAGAAGTGGTCAATTATCTTTTTGCAGAAGAAATAGCCTCTTACATATTTGGATTGCTAAAATTAGATATTTGGATAGAGAAACCTAACGGAGAAAAACACCGGCCTATTAAGTACGGCCAAGGCATTAGTATATGGGAAA
>JAQGCN010000823.1:0-14480 GCA_034699725.1 Friesea truncata | reverse complement strand
TATAAAAGTTTTGGAGTTGTTATCATAAACATGAATAAATAATGGATGAGATTTGATACGCAGAATTTTTTAACAAGCTATCTCTAAAAAGGAAAACGAACCTTCCTTTCTCTATTTCATTTCTATTCACCAATTCCAAATTCCTTGTCTAACTTTCGAAATCGGAATTACGACAATGCAATATTAAAGTTCTTTGAGTTACTTTGCATAATAATGAACTCCAACTTTTCACTTGTTGCGTAAATTTCTTTCACTTTTTCAACTCCTGATCATTACCTTGAATATTTCTTGCATGCTTCATATGCAATTTCTTTGTTAAAAATTTAAAATTATAATATTTTATACTTACGATTTGTAGGACTACTGGCTTCCAAGCTTGAACGAGTCAAAATAATTCCATGATCATACTTTGACATTCGCTTATTCGCCTTCCCTGTTTATTGATTTTAAGAGAAGTTTTTCTAAGCAGTAGGCACTTTAAAACTTCGAAACTTAATCTAATATTCTAACATTATTAAAAATTTAATTTCTCTAGAGTAATTGACTTATAGTTTTTTTTTCTCAAAGTTTTTCAGATACTGATAAGACTGATGTTAAGCGTCTTTCTGTAAAAAGTTGAAAAAAATTTACCACAACTTTCCTCGGAGAAAGTCTACACGGAAATGCTCCTATCGAATGAAAAAGAAGAAGACAGCTAAGGGAAAACCTTTCTGGTTTTTTTTCTACTGGAGGAAACAAGTGGAATCTTCCTCTTCTTCCAAATCTTCACACACGCGTCAGACCTTTCACTCTCTAAACTTTCCCCTGAAGACTCACTGTTGCTTGGAACACAAATTCGCAAGAAGAAAAAAGAACCACCACCCATAACTTTCCTATTGAATGATTGGACTGTAATTTTGTCTACCAATCTACATTCGACTCTATTCATGTGGAAATCCGACTCAACCCTTTCTTCTAAACTGTATAAACTAAAATGACACATTTTCCAGAAATCACCTGAAATTATATGAGTCATTGCAATTTATAAATAATTCTATTCCAATTTATTTTATGTGAATGTAATAATGTCGACTTTCTTTCTTTCGTGATTGAAATTTACGGAAGTCTACCAATCAATCATGAACATGAATCCGTGTTTTGTTATAAAATAATTAAGCGCATGCATAAATTATTAAAAATTCTCTAGTGCAAAATCCGTTAATGAATTTTAACGTCAAATTTTTTTTGATGAAATGTGTTCAGGCAAAAGATTTATAAAAAGCTTTCTTCAATCAAGAGTATTTTTCCAGTGTAAATTATAAGTGTATGATTGTGTCCCAACAATAATATGATGACATTAGAAAACTAAAGGACTACATCATTTGAAAAGATCTCTTGAATTATTTATCACAAGATCTAAAGCAAAATTTAAAAAAAAATATTCAAAGGAAACAATTCAACTATTACATTTCTACCAATTTTTGTCGCCAGAACAGATTTCTTAAATTAATTTCTGTATCCTTCGTATCGTAAGATGACACTTGGACAAAATATGGGATTTCATTTTATACAAATATGGAAGAAAAATGCAATTAAAAACAAGTTTTTCTTCCCACACGTCATAAGCGTAGAAGAGAGATTGAAACTAAATTTATTAGTGCCCACAAATTTATTCAACGGTATAACCTTAATTTCTGGAAATTATAGAGAAAGATACAACTTGTATCTCAGTTGCTCCAAGAGACCCAATCCAGCAGAATGTCTTCAGGACACAATTATTTTGGTCTTATTGACTATTTAACAGTTGCATTCACACTAGTTTTTTCACTTGGAATTGGGGTATACCATGCCTTTAAGTCACGTGGAAAAAGGACAAATGAGGAAATGCTCCTTGGAGGACGTTCTATGAGTGCATTTCCAGTTGGAGCTTCAATGTTGGTGACATTTTTCTCAGCAGTTAATCTAATTGGTGAACACTTGAACATAACTGAAACTATTCATGACGATATAAAATATTTTGTGTGAATAGGATTTCCGGCTGAGATATATGGACATGGTGATTCAAATTTTCAACTTAAAAAATATATTTTACGTCATTTTTGCTTGTAACAGGTATTCAAGTATTTGGAATGCAAATGATTCTTGTCTTCTTCTGCATCCCTATAGCTGCTGTGGTTTATATGAAAGTTCTTTATAATTTAAAATTGACCAGTGTATACGAGTACCTACAGCTTCGTTTCGATTCTGAGGCTGTCCGATGTTTTGCTTCGGGACTTGCTATATTCCAAATGACATTATCTGCTGGTATGGTACTCTACGCACCTTCTATACCAATGGAAGCATTTCTAGGATTGCCTTCCTGGATTTCAATTCTTACACTTGGTCTTTGTGGGACAATATATACATCAATAGTAAATATTAATACACATACTTATTATTATTCCTTCAGTAAAAATATAATTGGTCTAGGGAGGATTTAAAGCTGTAATTTGGGCTGATGTCTTTCAACTATTTTTAATAATTGTTGGGATGTTGGCTATTGTAATTCGGGGCTTTGTGTCCGCTGGAGGTTTCATTGCAGCTTTTGAAAAAGCTTCAGAACACGGTCGACTCAATTTATTCGAGTAAAGAAGAGACTTGAAATTAAGTTTATAAATTGAAATATATTCCTGTGGTTATTTTTATAGTTGGAATTTGGATTTATTTCAACGTCAGAACTCGTTTAATCATATATTTGGATATGCTGTGCTTCTCACTTTACACTTTGGAACAAATCAACCTGCCGTACAGCGATATTCCAGTTTACCGTCTTTTAAAGAAGCTGTGAAGTAATTATAATTTTCTAATGTTGAGTTGACGTTACGATAAGTTTATGCTTAGGGCAGTGTTTTGGAATGGAGCTCTTAAAGAATTTACAATACTTCTTGTAATTTGTACTGGAGTTTCAATCTTTGGAACATTTGCTGGATGTGATCCAATACTTTTGGGTGAAATTAATAAACAAGATCAAATCGTATCTTATTTCTTTGTTAAGGAACTTTCTTGGATTCCTGGGATGTTGGGATTATTCACATCGTGTATTTTTTCTGCAGTACTCAGGTAACTTTTGAAATTGAATTCAAGAAGTTATTAAAATAATTCCTTTTTTAGTTCAATTTCATCCTTCTTGAATTCATTAGCAGCTATTACATGGACAGATTTCTTATCACGACTACCCATCTTCGACAAAACAAGTGACACTACCAAAGGAGGGATCACAATGATTTTAGGTTTATACTTTAAACATTTATAATTAAGCAATGAATTAATATTTATTTTGTAATAGCTGCTTTATATGGCTTTCTCTCCATTGGAATCGCATTTGGAATAGGCCAATTTGGTTCAATATTTCAAATATTTGTAACGTTAACTGGTGTATTTGGTGGGGCGATTGGAGGTGGGATTTTATGTGGACTTTTCCTACCATTTGTTAATAAAGTAGGAGTAATTTTTGGAATGGGAATTGGATTGTTAATTCCTGGTTTTATAGCGTATCAATCTAAATTTTTGCCAAAATCCATTAATTTTCTTCCAACAAGTTTAGATTCTTGTCCAGAAGGAACAGATTTTTCAATGGCAAAAAATTCATCTCTAATATTTTCAAATCACGTTGAATAGTAAGTCAATATTAGTTTAGAACGAATGAATTTTAGAACATTATGAATAATTTTACACTTTCAGTGAATGGCCTACAAAGTTATACACAATTTCGTACTTGTTGTATCCAACAATTGGGATTATTTTGACAATGTCTATAGCATCAATTGTGAGTCTTATCTCTAAACCATTTATGAATAAGCAGTCCAATTCAAGATATAAATACCTTCATCCTATTGTAAATCGTATTTGTAAACGACGACCACTGGATACAAAAGTCGATGGTAAATTGTGTAAAGATTGTTATAAAAAAGTTAGCGAAAATCAACATACAGATTTAGAAATAGAATTAGATGAAAATATTAGCGATTTTATTTGTAGTAATGACGATTGCGTAGAAAAGATAAAACTAACCAATCCTAACCAAGATTAGCACAATTTTTTATTACTATTTTATTTTTTTTTAGAAATGGGTCTTAATTAACAAGGCTTCTTTATTCTGATGTTTTATTCAATTTTAATATAATTCTAAGAACAAATTAATTCAATAATCAATTAATAAAAACAAGATAATAAATACTTAATTCATTACAAGAATTCTTTATTGCAACATGCGACAATTAGTTAAAAGAGGTGAAAAATAAATTATTGCAATTTTGTTTTAATTAACTTCTTCAACGCTTGGAGTTGGATTGGATTAAGGGTCTAAGTGGATCATATTCTTATTTTGTAACATAATCCAATTTTGTCAAGAGAAGAAGATTTGAGAATATATATTAATACTTAACTTCCACCAATTACAAAATATTGGTGGGTGAATGGTCAATGGTGACCAGTGAGTTTACCATCCATTGACCGCTCACTTCTTGAATGCTCATCGCATTCTTGAATATTTCCAAAAAATGAATGCGGGAAAACATTTAAAAACTACACCTTCTTCCTGTCCTGTCAACTTTTGTTTTTTTAAAATAATTTTTAAGCCTTTTTTAATTTTGAAAAAGTATCTTAATTAAATTAATCCTACAAGAAATACTCTTAATTTTATGCTGGTGTCATTTGATTTGAACCATCACTTTTTGAGACGAGTAAGAAATAGGTATGTCAATCAAATAAATTAATATGCCATACTCATTATTTATAGATTTATTTATTCAATTTGCAGTATAAATACCGTACGAATCCAATCATAAAACCACAATGGATGATTTAAAAATTGAAGATAGTATTAACAAAAATTTACAATGCTTAAACTGTTGTTTGGATCTAACTGGAGAGTGTTATGTTGATACCTATGCTCTACCTGTGACAGGAAAGACCATCACCGCTCACGAAGCTTTGGAAGCAATTTTCAAAGGCTATGACACAGACACTATTTCAACTTTTAGCCTTATTCCAAGAGATGAAGCTAAATTCTGTAATCCATGTGGACAAGTATTTGGAAAACTTTTAAGTTTATATACACAATTCCTAGAATTATCTACTTTGAATTCTATGATTCATAATCTCGTTAATGAATTTCCACATCAGTTTGTAAGCGAATCCAAACTACAAGATCCTCTTCTTTTCAATGTTAACTCCAACCAATATAATACTTGTCAAATCAATGTACAATTAAACCAAGAAAACCCAGAGTTGGATGATCTGAAAGTTGAAGCATATTCTGAAACAAATGGTGATGAAAGAAACCGAAACCGAGTACGAAGACAAGAACGTTTTGTAAAGGAAACGATTGTACCTGATGCTTCTTCGTTATCTGGCGATGATTTTATATATTCAAATACTTCATCTGATGCTTACGATCACTCAGATTTAAACTCTAATAAGAGGAATGAGCCGAAATCTGAAGAACGTCCGTTTAAAATAATTAAAGTTGCAAAGGTAAAACTAAACATTCAAAACATTGTTGTCTAAACCTTTTGTTTTGATTTCAAAATTTTAGAGTCCACTAGATTCATACAAGTGCGAAATTTGTGGAGACTTCTTTACACGAGAATGGGGCCTTACGATGCACAAGGAAGTAGAACACAAGGGCGTCCATTGGGTTCCCTCGTCTTCTGTGGATTCAATCGAAAAGTTTCGGTGTGGTCATTGCGGTAAATGTTACGAAAACTCCAGAAGTCTAAGAAAACATGAACATGCTGTTCATAAGATACTGAAAGGAAAGGTAAAATTTGTACAGTTGAAAAGAATTAAAAAATAACTTTTTTAATTATAATTTTAAGCCACGAAGCGAACGCACATTTTACACTGAAGAAGATAAAACTCTTTTGATTTATAAAGAGTATAAATGTGACACTGCAGGATGTGAAAATGTGTCCCTTTCTACATTTAAAGAATGGGTTCTTCATCAGCAAGAAATTCACAAAGTTGATACAATGTATGCAGATGTTGAAAAGAAGGAGACATTGGAACCGAAGAATGGGTTGATCCGACCATGTGCAACGTGCGGGAAAATGTATAAAACTAATGCTCAAGTAATTTTCCACACAAAAGGTGTTCATCTCAACTTGCGACCGTTTGAGTGCAGTATTTGCAAGAAAAAATTTGTAACACAGCTTCAACTTGATAAACACAAAGAAATAGTCCACGCGGAACCAAAGTATCTGTGTAATCTGTGCGGAGCGACATTTAAGATGAAGAGTAAATATTTTATTTTTATTTCATTTTGATGAAAATGGTCATATAATTTTTAAAATTTATTCAGATTACTTGATACTGCACGAGCAAACCCATTACGGGAAAGAAGATCCACTAAAATTCGAATGTAATATTTGTCACAAGAAAGTCCGTTCAAAATCAACATTAAAAGAGCATATTGCGGCTGTACATTCTGACGCAAAACCCTACCAGTGTGACCATTGTCAGAAAAAGTTTAAGACTATAAGCTTTCTTCGAAACCATAAGAGACGTCAACACGTTTTAAACATCACGTTACCACATCCCTGTGAATTCTGCGAGAAGCGTTTTAACACAAAGCAGAAGCTTAAGGATCATTTGATGACACGACTACACAATCTCTCCAAAGAGGAAGCCAACGTCTCAGCAAAAATTGTGCAGCATAATTTGTTTCGAATTTTGCCTAACGGTGATCGAGTATACAAGGAACCCACGAAAAAATCCAAAACTTGTGAATTATGTGGCCGAACTTATGCTCGAAGAGAATATCTTTATACACATTTAGTAAAAGTTCATGGAAAAACAGAAGAGGAAGCTAAATCAATTACAAAGTTAGAAACTACAAGAATACTAATCAAACCTGATATGGAACCATCCACTCGAAAACGAAAAGTATCTTCAACAACATAAACGCACTTTGCTCCACCTCATTCGACAACCATAATTTATGATGAGCAACAGCAATATTTATAAGGGACAAAATCTTGCTTCCACTCTTAAACCATTGCAGTTTTTTTTTATGTAAGTTAAATATTTTCTATATTTTACGGTAATAGAAACGTTATTATTAATTTAGAAATTATAAATTAGGTCTTGTGAATTATGAATTCTCAAGTAATTAAATTTGTGTGCTATTTCTAGATTTCGTTTATAGATAATTTTAGCATTGATTTTTAAGGTCAGTAACCTGACCACGACCAGTGCAGTGGCTGGTGCCCCACTGGTTCCAGTTTCCAGTGGTGGTATCGCTAAGTTGACCATTCATTGACCGCTCACTTCTTGAATGCTCAACTATTTCCCAAATGTAATGCGGGAAAACATTTAAGAACTACAACTTCTTTCTGTAAACTTTTGTTATTTTCAAAATAATTTTTAAAGCCTTTTTTTAATTTTGAAAAAGTAAGTATCTTAATTAAATTAATCCTACAAGAAATACTCTTAATTTTATGCTGGTGTCATTTCAAGCATCAATCTTTAAAAAGGTATGCCAATCAATGTCAAATTAAATTCAATTCTAATTTTTATTTATTCAATTAACACTACAGTTATTTAAAATAAAATACCGTCAAAATCCAATAAGATATTACTATGGATGATTTAAAAAGTGAAGAAAGTATTAACAAAAATCTCCAATGCTTAAACTGCTGTTTGGATCTTACTGGAGAGTGTTATGTTGATACATATGGTCTACCTGTGACAGGAAAGACCATCACCGCTCACGAAGCTTTGGAAGCAATTTTCAAAGGCTATGACAATGACAATATTTCTATTTTTAGCCTTATTCCAAGAGATGAAGCTAAATTCTGTAATCCATGTGGACAAGTATTTGGAAAACTTTTAAGTTTATATACACAATTCCTAGAATTATCTACTTTAAATTCTATGATTCATAATCTCGTTAATGAATTTCCACATCAGTTTGTAAGCGAATCCAAACTACAACTACAAGAAGATCCTCTTCTTTTCAATGTCAACTCCAACCAATATAATACTTGTCAAATCAATGTAGAATTAAACCAAGAAATTTATTCTGACTTGGAAGAAACAAATGATGATGAACGAAATCGAGTACGGAGATCAGGACGTGTTAAGGAAATGATTATACCTGATGTTTCTTCGTTATCTGGCGATGAATTTATTTATACAAATACTTCATCTAATGCTTATGAATATGATCAAAATCACTCTGATTTGGATTCTAATAAATCTAAGAGTGATGATGAGCCGAATTCTGAAGAACGTCCTTTTAAAATGATTAAAGTTGCAAAGGTAAAATCAAACATTCAAAACATTGTTGTCTAAACCTTTTGTTTCGATTTCAAAATTTTAGAGTCCACTAGGTTCATACAAGTGCGAAATTTGTGGATACTGCTTTACACGGGAATGGGGCCTTACGATGCACAAGGAGGTAGAACACAAGGGAGTTTCCTCATCTTCTGTGGATTCAATCGAAAAGTTTCGTTGTGGTCATTGCAGTAGATGTTACAAAAACTCCAAAGCTTTAAGATCACATGAACATCAAAAGCATAAGATTATGAAAGGAAAGGTAAAAATTGTATTGTTCTATTTAAAACAATTAAAAAATTACTTTTTTAAACATAATTTTAAGCCACGAAGCGAATGTACGTATTACACTGATGAAAATTCCATGATGCTGCACGAGGGAATCGAAAAGTTTCGGTGTGGACATTGTGGTAAATGTTACGAAAACTCCAAAGCTCTAAGAAGACATGAACATGCTTCGCATAAGATACTGAAAGGAAAGGTATGTACAATTGAAAAGAATTAAAAAATAACTTTTTAAAAATATAATTTTTAGCCACGAAGCGAATGCACGTATTTCACTGATGAAGATAAAACTCTTTTGATTTATAAAGAGTATAAATGTGACACTGTAGGATGTGAAGTGTCCCTTTCTACATTTAAAGAATGGGTTCTTCACCAGCAGGAAATTCACAGAATTGATACCATGTATGCAGACATTGAAAAGAAGGAGACATTGGAGCCGAAAGAAGGGTTGATCCGACCATGTCCTACCTGCGGAAAAATTGTAAAAACTAATGGCCAAGTAATTCTCCACACTAAAGGTGTACATCTCAACTTGCGACCGTTTGACTGCAGTATTTGCATGAAAAAATTTGTAACACAGCGACAACTTGATAAACACAAAGAAATAGTCCATGCGGAACCAAAGTATCTGTGTAACCTATGCGGAGCTACATTTAAGACGAAGAGTAAATATTTGCGTTTTTATTTCATTTTGGTGGAAAATGGATGGTTGTATAATTTTTAATATTAATTTAGACAACATGACACTGCACGAGGAAACCCATTACGATAAAGAAGTTCCACTAAAATTTGAATGTGATGTTTGTCACAAGAAACTCCGTACAAAATCAAGACTAAAGCATCATGTTGCTGCTGTACATTCTGACGCAGAACCCTACCAGTGTGACCAATGTCAGAAAAAGTTTAAGACTATAAAATTTCTTAGTACCCATAAGACACGTCAACACGTTTTAAACATCACGTTACCACATCCCTGTGAACTCTGCGAGAAGCGTTTTAGCACAAAGCAGAAGCTTAAGGATCATTTGATGACACGACTACACAATCTCTCCAAAGAGGAAGCCAACATCTCAGCAAAAATTAGGAACCCTAATTTGTTTCGGATTTTGCCTAACGGGGATCGCGTTTACAATGAACCCACCAGAAAATCCAAAACTTGTGAATTATGTGGCCGAACTTATGCTCGAAGAGAATATCTTTATACACATTTAGTAAAAGTTCATGGAAAAACAGAAGAGGAAGCTAAATCAATTACAAAGTTAGAAACTACAAGAACACTAATTAAACCTGATGTGCAACCTTCCACTCGAAAACGAAAAGTATCTTCAACAACATAGACATACACACTGCTTATGGCTCCACTCCACCTTAACCATTGCCGGATAACCAAGTAGTGAAATGTTACAAATAATATTTTTATATTACAATATGTAATTTTTTTTTAGCTAAGAGATTGCGAATTTAGCTTCATCATGTACGCTAAAAAGTTTGCCCAAAGCTAATAGTCGTGGCGTTGTTTGATTTTTAGTAAAGACGTCAAAATTCAAAATTCAACAAATTAATTTTATGAAACTTTAAATTAATTAAAACTCTGAAATTAAAAATAAATCTAGTAAAATTTTGGAAGCATTATTTACCTTTTTCTTTACTTTCTTTTCTAGCAGGTAGGTAATTAATTACAAAAATTGCCGAAATAAAATAAAAGTTATTAATTAAATTATTTTCATTTGAATAGAAATTAAATGATCCAATCAACAGCTGCTGTGTTGTTTCTTGTCTTTTCATTGTCCCGAAGGATGCCATTCGTAAGTTGCAATCGGTGATTGATTTCTGGACCCAGTCAAAATGGCCACGAGACGGGGAGAGAAAACAAGTCTGCTGCTAGAACTAAAGGATCGTAGTAGCACTTCAGAATCTGATCACCAATATACATCGAAACGGCCACACTTTCGAAAAGAACAAGAGTTCATTGAAAGGACAGTTCTACCGACAGATACGCTTCAAGGGATCGCACTTCTCTACAACACTTCTGTAATTAATATGCTAACCTTCGTTGTTGGAATTTGCATTAATGACTCTGTTTTATCATTAGGTATCACAAATCAAAAAGTTAAATCAATTACATACCGATGGAGAATTACATGCTCGTCGAGTCATTAAAGTTCCTTCGAGAGGCATTCTTATAAACTTAGAAGAAGCGCCAGTGCCAGAGACAAGCGTCCCTAACAGAATAATACGTACTCCAACTGCAACACTTTCCATTCCATCAGATGAGGATGAATCTGAAACGAAAGATTCCGGGATTGAATATCTCAATTCTAAAGATTCCGTACTAACTGAAATTCGTGCAAATGTTGATAAAGTGGCTGCCAATTCTCCCATTTTAAACGGATCTGATGAACATAGTGATGGTGTAGAAGTGTGCCGCATCCGTAAGGGTACTCTAAACATAATTATGATAACCCAGTTGTATGAAAATAAAGTTTTCAAATATGCTAAAACAGGTATTCGTGATACAACTCTAGATCGTAAGAAGGAATCTTCGATAAAATGGTGGCATCTTTTCTTCCCTTGTTTCGGATTCGTAATTCTCTTTCCCATTCTCCTCTTCATCTTTCAAGAACATCTGCATGACTTAGGTCATCGTCATCATGATCACGATTCAGGAATCATATCGTCAGAATCTTCTGTTTTACAGTTCAGTTCGTCTATTGCTGAAAATCTAAAGGAACCCTAAAAAAAAGTGATACGAGGATTGTGCCTTGGAGTATTTATTTTGTCATACGTCTTTTCAAGTTTATGATAGGCATCGGCATCACTCACGACGAAGTGACACATGCATTCAAAATCTAAATTAAGAATTACGGTACCGGTCGCCGCGTCGTCATAAAATAAGTCTAGTTTTACTAATATAACTTTAAATCGTAATGCTTAAACGCAGCATTATAAAGAATAAAACATCATGAAAAATTGTGTTTGTTTTTGAAAAACGTTAATTGAATTAATTATAGGACTCTTTTTCTAGGAATTTCTGGTGAGTTTGCGCAATAGACTGTTGAAGAATCAGCAAAAAGGGAGAAAGGGAGGAGAAAAAGAAACTCATTTATTCTCCATCTCTCATCTGTTGTGTTGTGTATGTTCTCTCATTCTCATAATCTTGTTATTTTCTTTTGTTACTCCATGTTTGGGAAATCAGTTGACCTAATTTGTTTTATCAATTAATCATAGATTTAGTATATTTCATCAATTAGATATGTCTCGGATTTTCACAATTTACATCCATTCTTATGGAAGTCTGAATTCTGATAAGTGGACACACGGCACACATACAGAGTTTCCCCAAAGCACGCCACGCATAGCATAGGCTTCATGTTTCTTAAACTAAAAGGTAAAAGCTAATATTTTGTTAAAATTGCAATTAACTTTGATTCACCAATAATTAACCCTGGACTCTGTTTTTTCTTTATCAATTTCAGCAGCTTGAAGTTGAACTTTAAAGCTTTCAAGTATAAAGCGTCTTGGACGTGGACCAGACTGGACTTAAGCAATGATTAGTACATCAATTATCACACAGTAAACAGTGATCATTGCAGCGAGATCCTGAGCTTACCATTATTCGATAGAAGCTTGGAGTGAAGAGTGAACCGTGGATCTTGACTTATAAATAGTAAGAGAACAACATTGACTATATTTTATTCTGGGCCGGTATTAATTATTGATCTTTGCTAACCAGCAGGTTGAGGTAATAAGGAAGCCAACAGTCGTTTTTCTTAATAACTTACTTCTTAGGTTTAATTCTGAGGCAATATCTTAACTAAATGTTAGTTTTTATTATTAATCTAATCAGATTTGGGTTGAATAGGAAGCCATGGATCTTCTCCTTGTTCCTTGTTAGATTTAAGTATAACAATTGGCAGATTAAGAGGCACAAACTCCAGAAAAGACGCAGGAAATTGTCCGTATTTTCCACAAAGTTCTCCATACAACCAATCTTTGTTTATACGTCCTTTTACTAAAACAACGTCTCCTTCAGAAATATCAAGGTCGTTTGGCTCCATAGCTTTAAATGCATGAATTACTGGAACCATGTGTTGAGTAGGGTATGAACTATCATCTGGATTCTTTGTAGATTTTTGTAGGAATTCGTTGTCAGTGCTAGATGGAATAGACACAATGGTATGGACGTAACTTTCTGGAAAGATTCCTTTATATAATCCTGATGCTGATGTCCCGAATAGCCAATTTTCGTCAATGCGTCTTCTGAGATAGATTATGTCTCCTGCGACGAATTGAAGATCTCCAGGATTTGTAGAAAAGTAATCATACAACGCAATGGCATAAGGAAGATCATGCTTTGAATTTGGAAATTCCAGCTGAAACTGCTGAGTGGAAGTTGTTTCGTCTTTTGTAGAGTCGCCTTGTTGTTGTTGCTGATTATTTGACGTTACGGCATGCTTGCTATGAAAATGTTGACTTTGATTATTATCGAAATAAGAGAAATCTATTAACTCAAAATTGGTATCCGTTGCTGATGCTAAAGGGTTATACTTCCTATCCGGTGGTCTGTCCCATTCCAATAATTCGGTGGTGGTGGCGTAGATGTTGCTATTGCTAGTTGTAGTTTCTGTGTTTAAGGATTTACGAGTTGTAACATGTTTACATTCAGGTTGCTTCCGGATCAATCTAGACACTGATTCTTTTGTAGGTTGTTCAGGCCTTGGTGGTTTTGTTTTAGTTTTTGAATCTTTGAATGGGAAAATTTTTTGTTTTAATTTTGGAAGCATTTTGGCCACAAATTGTCGTCAGTCAGTTGACTTTGACTAAATAATTGTTCTGTTTTTTTCTAGCGTAAACTCTTTGTTTAGTTGAAAATAATGCCATAGTACTAATCCTAATCCAACAATTTAAAATGTGAATTTAATTCTTTAATATTTTATTTTTTTAAGGTCTGGATTGAACAAGATTTAGAATGTGGTGACTGAAGAACAAGAACAAGGGAGATGTTGACGTGATAGAGGATCCTTCGATCCTTGTCGAATGAAAGAGAACATCAAAGAATAAAATGACTGACAAAACTAAAATGGACATTCTAAATCTTCCAGTTGAGGTTTTTCATACATACTTAATTATTTCAAAAAATTTTAGTGTCTTAATATTGTTACTTTCCAACTTTATTCATTGATAGATATTGCAAAACATCTTCTCTTACGTCCCACAAAACGATTTAGTCAAGAGTAGGTCAGTGAGTAGAAAATGGATGGAATACATTGACACTCTTGTTAGCTATCGTGTAAAACTCAACGATAATCAAAACTCGGATACTGTACGGAAAACACTAAGCAGACGAATTTCCTCATGTCAAATTGTACATTTGAAGCAACCATTCCTACATACATTTCACAACCCACTTCTAGTTAAAGAAATAATGTTTACGAATACATCCAAGGAAAATGTCAAGAAGATTCTTACAACTTGTACAGATGTTGAGAAAATATCTATTTTTACTACATTCGTTGGTGACAAATTTTTCGATCTCAGTGCTAATGATGACAACACTTCTGTATTGAATAGACTTAAAAAACTCCGTGAGCTGGAGATCGGAATTCAAGTTTTCAATACAAAAAGTGCAGGTGACAAAAGTTCAGTGTTTGAATCCCTCTTTGGAAATCCCAGTGTTTGTTTCTCATCCCTTCGTCGAATTTTTATGCATTATCCTATGAATGCTATGGAATGGACGAGTTTTTTTCAATTTTTAGGTCGACATTCTCAAACTCTAAAATCATTAAAATTAAGGTGTTTCGATTGTCCCAGTGGAATGTCTGTTGTCCCTCCCTCAGTGATTGAAGGTTTAAAGAAAGTGAATTTATCTACACTTGAATTAATTTGCAATTGTAATTGTG
>JAQGCN010000822.1:0-14481 GCA_034699725.1 Friesea truncata | reverse complement strand
GAAGGCAATATTGAAACTTTAGACCTTTTAGCATTGTATGAAAGATTTATTCAAGCAAAATATAATATTTATTTGTCAGAAAAAAGAAATGTTAGTAGCTTAACTGCTGATGATAAATGGCAAGAGATGATATTAGATAAAGTTGAAAAAAATCTACAAATTCTGGCGTTTTTCGAAATATTTGAAAATCACGATGATGCTTTTTCTCTTGTATCTGATGAGTACCATGAAGTTTCAAAGTTGCTTCAGGAGACTTTTGGAGTGGGATTATTGCAATATTCTAAGAGAGCAAAATTACACTACCAGTTTTTGCATCGATCATTTGCGGAGTATTTTTGTTCAAAGCTGTTTATTAAATGGATGAAAGGGGATTCAGTATCTCGAGTAATATTCCTACACAAAGAGGTTTTATCTAAACTCACGAACGTTTTTATTAGAAAGTTCATTAATGATAAACTGGAAGTTGAAAACAAAATGAGAGGGCTTAAAATTAAAAAAGACTGGAGCTTTCTACATCCGTCAGTAGAATTTGAAAATATACTTATCGGATCTCTTACCATATCAGGAAATGAAAATACAGATAATATTACAAGAGTTCTATTAAACAACACATATAATAATAATAGTTGGAAGTTTTCAGGAAACCTTTTTTCAGACATAGTTAAAATAAAGCGTCAAATGGCAAGGGCGCACCGTAGATGTAATTTTGAATTGTTTCACGCATACTTAGAAATATTTTCAAAGTTAACTAAAAAACAAGCATTCCATTTTTTAACTGGGTTATTATTATACATCCGTCGTGACAGCTGGCGCTATAATGAAGGATGTACCATCTATGATGACTTTAATGATGACTATTTTAGTTTAGGAGTTAGTTTTAAAGACGCAATTGAAAGCATAGAAGCATTAATGAATAGAATAAATTGGTGCTATAATAATATTCAGCAAGGTTTATATGAAATAGTAGACCTAAAAAATTCATTATTTATAAAAGAAGATAAGTATATAAGAGTGTTTGCTACCTATGCATTATACGAAAGCACCTTTTTGTTTAAAAGTAAAAAAACAATTATAGACATTGTAAATTGTGATCTCGTGAAGTGCATGATTAAATTTGTCAACGTAAATACATATGTTGATAAACTAAGCCCGCTAATGATTGCTACTTTATTTAAACCTTATCATGGTTATATCGAAGAGTTTATTTCAAAATGTGATCAAATTAACTTTGAGGATTCTGCAGGTCACACTTTTTTGCATTACTTTTGTCAGGCTTCATGCACCAATGATATTATAAACAGTTATCGAAATATTGTTGAAACGAATTTTATCACAAATTGTCGTTATGAAATTCCGGAAGTTGGTGTTCCGGAAATCGGTAACTCTAAAACATACGCCAATACAATTATCAAATTTGCTAAACAACATGGCGCTGATTTATCTAAAAAATGTAATTGTGATCATGGTACAACAGCACAACACGCTTTAAATGCTATCTTCGATGTGCAAGATTTTTTAATTGATTAAAGAAGTAATAAAATATCCACAGCTTTTATAAAAAGAAAGTTTCGTATCATTGTGAAAAATATAATTAATAATTTTGGAATCGGTTTATAAATTAGAATTTGTTTTAAATAATTGGGCTAGAATTCAAATTGGACTGGACAAAATTATTTTAAGATTAAAAGCTTAAGTAAGAAAAATTATTTAAATTCTGTAACCGATTCCATTTAGTTGATAGCGTAGAAAAAATGCTTATGTAACTGTAAATTATTTGAGTAACTTAATCTATCCATTATTAAAAAAGTAATACATGTATTTTTGTGATCGAATGCAAGCAAATTATCAAAATTACACAAAACAACATTTTATGAAATTTAAGAATAAAATTTTATTGTTTATAAAAATAGAAATATTTAATTAATTCCACTCTTCATTACTTTAAAGAGTTTTTTAATTTGTGAGCTTAAATCTCAGGATTCTTGAAGGAAGAGTTTACACTTCAAGGGTTGTTTTTTTAATATTAAAATTGTAATATTAAGTATTATAATAATTAAAATTTTAAATTGATTAAATAGAAAGGACGGTGTGTTTAAACATTTAATTCTTCAAATGTTGATTGTATTTTTTTAATATTTGATTGAGATCCTTTATGTTGTAATTGTAATGTAGAGAAATGTGATATAGATCTAGGAGGTGGTGGTGGTTTAGGAAGTGTTGATAATCCAATTCCTCCATTAGATTTATTAAATGATCCAATTCCAAGTAAATGTGATGCTGATGTTGAATATAGTGTATTATTATGTGAATGTGCTTGGGATGGTGAAAGGAGGATACCACGATGATATTGTGATGAGGGTTGAAGTGATGAACCACATGAATGATAATGATCAATTCCTCCTGTTTGTGAGAAAGTTGATGTTGAATTAGATTGATGAATTGATGTAGCTGTTGTTGAGTTTGATTTTAATAATTCAGGTGGTTCTAAATATTTTTGAGATGTTTCAGATTCCGTACTTTGAGAATTTTTTAAAACTGATCGTCGTTTATCCCTTTGATACCACACAAGTGCAAATATAAATACATTTAAAATGAGGAGCGAGCAGCCTATAATATAAAAACTACAACATTATATATTATAATATTATTATTAGGTGTATAAAATTTTTACCAACGGCAATTGTAACTGAGAGTGCTGTTGAATATGGTGCAAATATATTAGAAACATCAAAGATTGTTTGATTATTTATGTTTGATTGATCTTTATTAATTGAAGAATTTTTAAGTGATGATACTGGAGAGAAGCATGTTGTTGGTGGTGATGGTGGTCCTTCTATTTCATCTCCAATTTCAACACCATTTATTCCATCGAAACCAACATCAAATAATTGTGGATTTAAAATATCTTCTTCACCAAGGAATGAATTACGAATACTAAAAAATTAATAAAAATTATATATTTTTAATTGATATTAGAGGAGAGGAGAATTATAAAAAGTTTATAAAACGAGTAAAAAGTGGATGGTTGTTTTAAATTGTATAATTAATTTTGTGTGTTTTGATCCACTTAAACTTTCTAGTCTCGTTTCGTCCTCCGTCGTAGTTTAGTTATTTGTGTTAGATGAATTTTGTTAAGTTTTTTAGAGAAAGATAAAACAGTAGGAAACTTTTACTTTAAAAAGATAAACTAAAAGAAAAGTGATTGTTTGTTTTATTTTGATTATGTTCCAACTTAACAAATTTAAAAATAATAAACATTTAAATTAAGACCTTCTTTTAGTAGTTTCTTTTTATGAGGATGGTTAAAAAATAAATAAAGAATTGTTTAATTTTAATAAAATTCTTTGCTGTTTTGTTATTAAGGAGGTAAGAGTGTTGATAATTTTTATTTTTGTTTACCTTCCAACATAAAGTGAAGGATCATTACCCCCTTTCATTCGATTATGGATAGATGATGCATAATGGGCTCCACTTCGTTGTAGTTCTGGAACAAGTCTAGAAAATATAAAAATATAATAATAAATATAAATGATATTACATGACTATTTTACATTCCATTACATTAAAATACCTATTATCTAAACTCTAAAGAAACGATGAGAAAATTCTCATCACTTTCTTCCATAATTTAACTCTTAGAATAATATTAGCTCATTCCAAATTACCTACTTTCTCTTTTCTTAAATTAAATTAAAGTGTTCTTCTAACCTTAACCAAATAGCCATTTGATGTGCTCTATAGTGACTCTTCATTTTAATTTTATTAGCTGTAATTTCAAGATATTTTTGAGAAAGACGATCGTAGGATTCCCATGGATTAGAACGAAATCTATTTCTTTCTTTTGATAGTGGCCAAATTAAATCTTGTTTTACAGGTTCATTTGGATCACTATTTAAATTAATATAATATTAAATTAAATTAATTTTTAATTATTTAAATTATACCTACCTTGTATGAACAAAATTAGATAACAAAGTAATCATAAGTTCTGATAAGGCCATTTCAGCTTTTGTAAAATTCCCAGGGTATGGAGTTGGTACACTTGATAAAACTTGTCCACTTATTAATTCAATTAATGGAGATCCAAATAAATAAATTAATTCTTCACCACCTCCTGCACCAGTTCTCTTAATTTAAAAAATACAAATAGAAATTATTAATTACATTTTAAATACCAGAATTAAAATAATTTATACTTGATAATTGTACAATCCATCTCGTGTTGCATGATCAAATATATAAAAATATCCTTTATTAATTAATGATGATTCTGAAGCAGCAATAACAGGGGCTAATGATAGACAATCAGTTACTGCATTTATTGTAAGATCCCTCGTTGCTATTGGATGTTGAACAGATCTTTAATAAAATATTAAATTATACTTAAAATACTTTTTTAATTTATTAAAATGAATTTTACCTTTCCCAATCCGTATATTCATTAATAATTGTTGCAAGGATTTCGTTTAAATGAAAACGATAGGAATTTCTTATTACTGTACGAAGGATTGCATCACGTCGACCACCTTCAAATCCAAATGTTAAATCAGTCTATACAAAAAAATATCATATTAATATTAGTTTAAATTAAATTAAGAAAAAAAGTTATTGTAGATTAAATAAATTACCTCACTGAATTCAGTCATTTTTTCCAAGGAAGACAAACCAAACAATATATCGTATTTTTTAATTAAATCTCTTTTACCCATTGATTCTTTACTCGTCTAATAAAAATAATTCATTAATTTTTAACTAATTATATAAATTATATAATAAAATTAATTTAATTACCCTAAAATATGGTTTAATAACAATTCCATCAACAGTTGGACCAAATTGGACGGAGAATTTATGAGGTGAATAATTAGAGAAATGATTAAAATGTTTAGATTTTAAACATTGAATAATTGGATTTATTGGCTGTTGTGAACCAGTTGATTTCCCTTGATGATAAGAAGATGGTGTTTGATTAAATATTGTGTTGATATTCGTAAGTGAACCATTGGATGAACTATTTGTATTTGATGTTGATGTTGTTGTATTAGTACAATTAAGATATTGAGCAAGTGAATTAGCAGCTGCTGATGGATCGGATACGATTGCCCATGGAGCATAAGATGAACCACCAATTAAAATACTTCGATGAAATAATCCTAAATTATTACATCATACAATTTATTAATATTGATACAAAATATCTCTTACATTCACAAAGTTTTAACAAAAGGGGAAGTGGTTGAAGTGTTTTTGATAATTGTTATGAATGATACACGCAAAGGATGAAAATCCGGATTAGATTCCATTTCACTCGTATCCCAATTTACAATTACAAGAAAAAAAGTTAAGGATTTTTAATAAAAGAAAAAAGTAAGTGTAAGTAGACTCCTTCGTTCTTTGTAACTTTTGTAAGAAAGAAAGTTTTAAATTGGCGTGAGTGAGTGAGTAGGAGATTTCCTTTCCTTCTTCTTTTTTTCTTAAGTTTACAATATAAAGTAAAGTATGACCTTTCTCCTTCGTCATGTTTCCATTCCCACCCTACCCTCCTCCCTTTTTACTTTCTTCAACTTTACTTCTTTCTTATCGTATGTATGTAATATTGAATTTTTTTTTGATTTTATATTTCAGTGAAATGTTGAATTCAATTTTTTAAATCTTACCAGGCATCACAGCAGGAGATGACATTAGAAAATGTATACTTGCAGCACCAGCTTCGTATCCTAAAATATATAATAATCAAATTGTCAAAACATACAACCTTCCTCTTTCTTCTTTCACTTTATCATCATTAAACTCACATTTTCACTTTTTATTTCAAAGTCAACAAATGTTATAAAATTGTAAGTGGAAAATTAAAAAAGGAGGGTCTATTAAAAAGTGAAGGTTGAGTGATTTAATCAATTAGTAAAATTGGATTCTATTTTAACATAAAAGGATTTTAATTCACTTAAACTCCACAGTTAATATTGTATAACTCTTACCCATAAGTGTAATATTTTCAGGATCTCCACCAAAGAAAACAATATTTTCTTTTATCCAATGTACAGCAGCTATTTGATCCAAAAGACCATAATTTGCTACTTCTGGTTTTCTTCCAATATTTGTATTTAAATTTAAAAATCCTACAATTAAATATATTAAATTAATATATTTATTTAATAATAAATAAATTAAAAAAATTACCAAGTACTCCTAATCTATAATTAAAAGTAACAACAATAATATCAGCATAGGCCGAGAGTACAGTCCCATCAATTAAATTTCCACTCCCCCAAGAGAATTTTCCACCATGTACATAAACAAGAACAGGCTTTAATGTTGGATCTGGACCTAAAAAAATCAAATTAAAAAAGTTAATAAGGGATTTCACTTATTTCCTTCCTCTTCTTAAATTTAACCTAACAGTTTTTAAAGTATATGATATGGTTACTGTATATACTATAGGGTGTTTGTTTGTTGTTTTTTTGTGTGTAATTCTTGAGATAGTTTTAGTGGACAGAATCCTCTAATATATTTCCCTTTTTCTAAAATGAGTTTTACTATCCTCCTATCCTTTTTCTTTGTAAAATAAAATGAGACAATTTAAATCGATCCAATTTTCTCTTAAAAAGAGCAAACCATAGGATTTTGTAATTAGTCTAAACTAAACATTAAACAACCTCCATTAAAGGAATCCCATTAAATTTTATTAATGGCTACTACAAAAAATGTTATTTGTGAGAGAGAGTGATAATAATAAATATTTGATAATAAATGAGATTTTAAGAGAGTGAATATAATTAAAAATAGGAGAGGAAATGTTATAAAATTAATGAATATTTTGTCATAAGGATAAATTAGTTTTATAGTATAAAAAAAGGAGATGAGGGTAGAGTTATTTTATTGGTTGGTCCGGAAGTAATAAACTTCATCCACGTGTCTCTTTGGACTTTTATCTTAAGGAGGAGGAAGTAAAAAATCAATAAAGAGAGGCTTCTAATTATATTTTCTTGGGAAGTTTCTTTTCCTTTTACTCCAGTCAGTCCAAAAGGGAAAGTTGTTTTGGATGATGATGATTGTGTGTGTGTGTGTGTTAAGGTTGTGTGGGTTTGGAATTCCTAAGGGCAGCTCACTACTCCACTCAAATCACTCACTTTCCTTTCTCTTCTTATTTCAGACTTTAGTTTGGACTTTCTCTAACTCACACACGCCTTTCTCACGTAACTTTCCTCTTAAAAATCACTTACTGATTTTCCATTTCACTGATTATCAATATAAAAATATTTAATTTAATTGTTAATTATATTTATAATTTTAAATTAAATTTGAAATGATTTAAGAGGAAAAGAGACAAAATTAAATTAAAAGTGAAAGTAATCCTACTGTGTAAGTTTGAGTTGTGCCTTGCCAAATGCAGGCAGGCAGATGAAGATGAAATGAAAAAAAAACTGAGTAAAATTTAAATTTTAAATAAAAGTAAAAGTTTGAAATGTTGAGGTTTTTGAGTTTTAAGTTTAAATTAATTTATGTTTCAACGTGAGGGGATTTTGAAATGAGAAGTGAGTTAATAATACCATTTCGGGTTCTGTTGTAGTAGCAAGTAGTGAGTATTCTTAGTCTTGGTGGGAAGTTTTTAAAGAAGAAAGAAAGTAAAAGGAGAAAGGAGCAGAAAATTGTAAGTTTCCTCCTCCTTGAGATCAACTTCCTAAGTTCTTAAGTTAAGGATTAGACAGAAAAAGAAGGACGCAAACGAAAGGAATGGGGGGAGAAACTAAGTTAGAAAAAAGATTTTAAGCACATAAATCTTTGTCCATTCCCTACTTCTTAACAACGTACCATTTTCACTAACTCTTTAACTTACCCCACCCCCTTCCTTACCCCTCTTTCTCTTTTAAGGTTATTTCATCTGACAGGAATTGAATAAGGGCTCTCAACACTTTCACTCAAAAGACACACTACACAACTTTCAAATTTTTCACGGGATTTCAGTTCCAGAGTTATTAATTTACAACCTGATTTTAGAAAGGAATGGAATCCGTCTCTTATACCTTACCTATAAATTGAAAACTTTACACTGAATTCATTTAGACATTTCAAAAGGGAAGAGTGAGTGAGTGAGAGGGAATGGAAATATATTGAATTTACATTCTAAAGTAAAAACTTAGTTTTTTTCTCAAAGGGAAAACTGAATTTAGAATTCTGTGTATAAGTTGAAAGGGTGTTGTTGAGCCTTTCACTTTCACTTTTTCTTGGAAAAAAGAAGAAAACGACATATGTAACACATATATGCAAGGAGACTTGTCCATATTACGAATATATCCTATACATATTCAGTTACATTTCTTTTAACAATGGAATTACATTTCTTCAATTTTATGACACAGATGATGATGAGATGAATTTTTTTTGTATTTTAATTTTGTATATTTCTAATTTATATTTGAATTTTCCTATTGAATTCAAAATCCTGGAAAAAGAAGGAATGAATGAATGAGTTTTTTCCTATTGAATCATATCGTTACAATCCGAGGTTTGAGGAACTGAAGCTGAGTTTCAAACGTTTCCTTTCAATTTATTTTATGCTAATGCAATATCTCACTTTTTTTTACCAATATTTCCTGTATCCTCTTCAATAGAAAAATTCTAAGAGTAATTTTTTATTCAGAAGATTCACTCTATCAATTTCTTTTGAAGAAATTTTTCCCATCATCTTCAACCTACTCTATTCATCTCCTACCTCTATTTTCACACTTTCTCTCAATAAAAGGGGAAGAGATTTCATCCAAAAGGGTAAATGGAAAAGTAGAAAATGGGTCTCAGGACCTTAATTTAAAATCATAAATTAAGAATAGGATGGTTTGTTGTTTAAATTCAAAACACAAGAAAATAAACAGATGGTACTCTTCTCAAAATGAGAAAACAATAACTAACTTACTAAAAAACTTAAATTTATACAACTTCTTTCCCCTTTTCTCACTTTCTCTTAATGTTAAATTTTAAATTAAAATATTTAAAACATAAAATATAATTTTTTAAAGGAGAGTGTTAGTTATTTGAAATAAAGGGAAAGAAAACAAGAGTAAATTTCAAAGGATAAGGATTGGATTGTTATAAGTTTTGAGGGTATAAAATTCAAGTTTTCTCTCCTATCAATTTCTCATCCCCTTTCCATTAGACAGAAACTTTATTCTGTGTGAGTAAAATCTCTTTTACAAGTTTTACACTCTGGTCCCATAAAATATTTGAAGGGTGATGATGATTTCCGTGTTAAATTTCAGCTATTTGCCCTCACACACTCTGGGAAAACTAAAAGTGTGGTGACACGTGCTCTAACGAGGTGATCCAAAGTTTCACACTTTAAGACATATGAGCCATTCAGAGTCAACGTGTAATCATTAGGAATTTTATCAAAATGAAATCTGATAGTTGAGATTATTCCTTTGAGTATCAATTCTCTCAAATTAAAATTAATCACTCTTACACATTATTATTATACTTATACTATTATTTCTTGTATTGAATTCAGGAAGTCCAGTCTTTAGTTGAGTGAATACAGTAAGAGAAAGGATTCTGAATTTTATGCGACAACTTAACCAATTTATACCTTTTTGAGAAAGATTTATGATGACAGAGAGGAGGCAGGAGGAAAATTCTCGCTTTCTCTTTCATTCGATATCAACCAAAACTACAATATACCACCATATGTCACTATCAACCATTTCACAATCATCCATCTCATACCACCTACATAACATCAAATAATTTTATACATTTTCTATCGTAATATAAAAAAATAAATAGTAATTTTGGTAAAATATACCTTGAGGTATTAAATATGTTTTTAATTGTATTAAATTGAAAAAAAGAGTAAAGTGGAGAAAGGTATTTGATGTTTTTAAGTTGAGTGGATGGCTCTAAGCCAATAAATAGTAAGAAATGGTATCATCCTGAGTTGAGTTAAATTGCATTTTCTGATACTTTTGTTTGAAATAAAGGAAATGAGAGTCCTTCTCCATTTTGAAAATGACAACACGTTCCGGTTGTTTAGAAATCCGAGGGAAGGAAATAAGGAGGAAAGGGATAAGGATAAGGTTAGGTTAAGAATAGAGAAATTTCAAATACAGGATCAAATACTCGTGGGAAGGGAAAACGAGTCTACTCAACATCAACTCATTCTTATTTTGTTCTTTTTAAAAGAAAACTTACCCTTTCTCCTTTATTTTCTCAATTTATTTCTCTTCCTCTTCTTTTTTTCTCATATTATCCATCCCCTCATTTTCTCATTCACTTCAATTTTCAATTTCATCTCACATCTTTTTTCTCTATATCTTCCTTTTATGTTATGAAGAGTTTAAAATATTTTATTGGATTTTACACAATAAGTTTTTTTGTTTGTTTATATAATATTTATTATTTAATGATGATATTTGGTGTCTGTGTATTTTGTGTGTGGAATTTTGAAGTTTTAAATTGATTTTGGTTGGCCTATGATTTTTTTTTGTTGGAAATACTTATATAGAAATCTCTTATTGGATTTTGTGTCATTGAGAATCTTTTCAACTTATTCCCAGATGGTACAAATTCAAATTCAGAAAATGTCCCAACGAAATGTCCAAAAGGGAAAAAAAAACCAAAATTTAAGAAAAGGATTCCACCATCACTTCCTACCACCACTATTCAACTCTTTCTTGGAAAAAAATTAAATATTTTATAAACCCTTTTTTCCCCTCAAATACAAACAAAATCCAAATGGTGAAAATTTAAAATTAAATATATTTTTTTATAATATTTGTATGTTATTTTTATAAGTATTTGATATGTGAATTTAAACTGATGATTTCGTTTTTAAGAATTGAACCATATGGTTCCTGAGTTGAAATTTGTCAGGTGTAATTTTTCATTTTCGGTTGAGTAGTTTTGATTAATGGAATGAGTGGATTTTTTATAGTTAAAGTAAAAGGAAGGACAGATTTAAGTGACCAAAGGATAGAAGCCAAAGTCAATTACCTGTGAAGTAGAGTCCATTAGGCGGAAGGTAGAGTCAAAGGGTTCAATAGGAAGGATTTCTTTTTAAATTTAGAGGAAACCTCTCTTATATTTTCAACATACTTTCTCTGAAATCTCTTCCTTAAATCCCATAAAAACACATAAAGTATATATTTTATCTCTGGTTTTTTTAATTTTGGTTTATAAATTATTCTTCTTCATGAGATATATATTTAGTATCTCTGGTGAAAATATAATAAGTAGAGACATTTTAAAATGTGTAAAAGTGAAAATAAAAATGTTATTTGAAGAATTAGAAGGGATGGATTGAGTGGGTGGAGATTTGGAATGGAAGGATGAAATCAATGATCCTAATTCCTTACTTTTCTTCCAAAGTAATCAGAGTATTACTAAACTCTAATTCCAATCCTGTTTTCTTTTCCTTTTCCTATCATCTAATAAAGTGTAATACTACAATAATACTCATATTACTCCAATTTACTCTTGTTATACTATGATTATATTGGAAATACAATACAATGATTCTTATTTCCTCCTAACTTAATCACTTAAATATCAATATAAGCATACTATATTATTAAAAATATTATTTATTACTTACCAATTGGTGAATAAATATTTAAATAAAGACAATCTTCTGATTGATTTCTAAGGTATGGTTCTACTCTTCGAAGGTATTCGAGATAACCTCTTGGCATCTCTTTCAGAGATTCACTATCAGAGCGTATATCAGGAAACATCTATACAAAATATTAACTACATTTTATCTGTACCAGCACGACATTACAACCAGCACATAGTGCCCTGCGGGCTAGCCGAAGCGAGCGAAGCGAGCTTAACGGCTAGTAAATAATTATAATTTAATTATGAAAATATAAAATATTTACTTGTGGACAAACAGGTCCAGGTGTAACCGTTGATTTAATTCCATTCCATGGAATTGGAGTTTGTGTTGGTGTAAAACGAATAGGAACAGATGCATATGGTATACCTAAAAATATCTAATTACAAAAATAAAATAAAATATAATAAATATTTAATTTAATCCAGTATATAATTCCTTATCCTTACTTCAACAATTTTATTTTTAATAGGTCCTCCTGAATTTGGAGATCCAGATTTAATTCCTAGGAATGGAAAAAGTGAAAGAGAAATTCCCTGAAGTTTTCCGTATTTAGTTGTAACTATTTTAGATTTAGTTGGGAGTGAATTTGAATTTGATGGAGTAATTGGTGGTGGTTGTGTTGGTATCTCTGAATAAGTCTCATTGGTCGTAAATTGGTTTTGATTGTGATTTTGTAATAATGTAATAGTATTAGTGTTTGGTTCTTCTGTCGTACTTTTAGTATTAATTATACACAAGAGTAATATTATTACACACAAAAAGCAACAGTAATTACTTTTACCCATTTTATAAATACATTTATTAGAGTTTATATATTTTATTTACTATTTTTTCATTTTACTCATCACCATCACAAGACTATAAATCCATGGTTTACAACACAATAATTCTTTATCACCAATTTCAACTATACACTCCACTACTCTCTTCTTCTTATATTATATTATGGGAAAAATAGGGAATGTTTGAGTTCTGTTCTGTTTTGATGATGAAGAGAAAATACTTTTTCTTATGTTGATGAGATGAGATAAAGAGAAAATAACCACTTTCTCCTCCTCATTTTTTACGACTAAATCATCATCATTTACGCTACAAAGTTTAACTTTACTCCAAATCGTTTCACGAAATTCCCACAGTTGAAAAATTGAAGGTTGATTTAGTTGATAGACTCAATTTTTAACATTCTTCCATCTGAAATTTAAATAAAAAGATTATTTAGATATTTTAAAATTAACCCATCCTCTTCATATGTTGAATGATTTTGAGTAAAGTCATTTTGGTGTCACATTTTATAAGAAAGGATGAAAAGGAATAATCTCACACTCTTGGAAAAAAAGAACTCCTTGATCTTTCCTATTGTTCAAAATCCATTTTATCCTCTTTTCAAATATCCTTCTTTTGTATCCATCCAACATCTGCTAAAAATACCCATACTCCCTCCTAATACATTATTCTCATATCCACATCCAATACAAATTCACATTCCCCTTTTCTTCCTTATATCTCACTTTCTCTCTCTCTCTTCAAATTTAAAAAAAGAAGAAGAGATCCAAAGGAATTTAAAGGAACTTATGAATTGAATGATAAAAAGAATCAATACCATCATAAGAAATTCCTCTTGTCCTCCCTTTCTCCTCCATCCGCAGGTACCCTTTCATTTATTAATGCTTGCATTTAAAGTAGAGTAAGAATACAAAATGTAAGAAGACAAAAGAACGCGGTTTGTTGTTCGCATACATTAAATGGATTTGAAATATTCATGAATAAACAACTTTGTATATATTTTGTTCCAATAATAAATATTTATTAAGTAAATTACAAATTCATTTTTTAAAACACGAAGTGTGTAATTAAAAATTTAAATTGTTTTAAAATAAAACATTTAAAATATGAGATTCAAAATTTTAAAGAAGAAAAAGAATTTTCTCATTCTCCCTTTAAAATAAAAGATTGGAAAATTATTTCTACTTTTATTATATTAAGTGTACTCATCATCACAGCTTTTATTTTATTTATAATAGAGTTATGTTATTATACCTTAAATAATTTTATTAATAATATAATAATATTAATCAAATATTTGATGTTAATTAGGCTTTCGCACGAAACAAGGTGAAACAGATTTCCGTCTCGCAAGACGTAACATTTAACTACGATACCGTATTAGATTTATTTTTGGCTTATTCTGAATTAATTGGAAAAAATGTTTAAAAAAGGGGATGATAAAATATGATTTACTTTTTTCTTATTTTGAGTTTACAAAAAACAAACACTTTTATTGTATACATATTTTTATGTTTTTGTCTTTAAAACTATAATGGATAAGAAAAAATGTTACAAACTATATAAATGTGTTTGTTTAATAGAATTATTTTCAATTGCCGAATGCGATTTCGAATTTTTTAACATTTTATCTTAATCTAATCAAAAATACAAAGTGTGTGTGTGTACTAACATACAAGTTGCAAGAGTATACAAAAATATTTATTTCATAACTAAAAATTCTTTTTCTTTAATTGGTTGTAGAGTAATCTAGCATCCGTCCTCCTTTTAGTAGGTCGGTTAAAGATGAAATAAAATGAGATGAGTTAAGAAGGGAGAAAGGTAAACAAATAATTTTAGAAAAATAGAGATTAAAGTTATAATTTAGGATATTTTTATCAGTTCAAAGGATTTGAACTTTCCTTTCCAATAATGAAAGTCGTAAATAAACTCAATAAATAATAAATTTAAAGAATTTCTATTAAAAAACAGTCCCATTTTTCAATTTTATAAAAGATATTGGGATTTTGTAAATTAATTTGGAGTTAAACGGAATTTAACTTTGTATAAAAAGAAGAAACTTTTTAAAACTTTTTTTTCTAATAGCTCTT
>JAQGCN010000821.1:0-14483 GCA_034699725.1 Friesea truncata | reverse complement strand
TTCTTAGCTGCATCACCATGGAGATGTCTCAGGAGTTCATTCACACAAAAAGTGAACATAATATTCAGACGCGAGTTGTTTGGCTTAAGAAGGAAGAGGTAAGATTTTGGAAAATGTGTCATGGAATCTTCAACTTCAACCATTGTACTATTGTCATCTGCTTTCATCTTAACTAATTTCTGATCAAAATTTTCATCAGTAATTACGAATGAAGTTGGGATTAGACAAATAGGCATTCCAGACTCCGCTTGACGTAAATTAGAAAAATTAAGAAAATTTGCAACTGCGTTCCATGTAGATTTTCCAACTCCAGTTTCACCAAGGAGCAATATTGTTATTTCCTTGGAACTCATATTATAAGTTTGGAAAAATTAACTTTATTTTACAAATTAATAACAGTTACGTTTGGATTTTGTGTTGTGTTCAAATTTTAGCTTGGGATAGTTTGCAAAAATTCAATTACTAATTTTATCATTTTCTTTATCAGTTCATTTTAGATTTTTGTTTAAACAATAATGTTCTTAACGTCATTTATTTGTTAAAAAGGCAAAGATTATATTAATCTGAATCCCACTCATCGCTATCTGCACCGCAAATTGATTCACTTCCTTGCATTGAACCAAATGAATCATTCTGAATGCTTTCATCAGCGTTCATGTTTTCACGTTTAAACAAAACTTTTGTTTAACGCTATATTACAGTTTTGACTTATTGAAATATAAAATTAGGAAAAAAGAAACATTTTACCACACTATTATTTTTTAGGTCTTGTTAAACAATGCTTTGTTTATGATTATTATTGGGATACAATAATGTTTAAGCTCAAATGCAAAAGTTGAAATTTGTATTAGTTAGTTCTCATAACATAACCTCACACAACGATAATAAGAATAGATGACACTAATTCAGTAAAGGAGTGGTGTTTCATCTTAATGGAGGAGACTCATAATTCATAAATTAAGTTTTAAAGTTTTGTAATTAATTATATTCTCAAGGTAAGTAAAATGACAATAAAAACAAAAAATCACAGCATATGCTTCTCATACGAATAACAGGACAACAGGAGCCAATCAGAATAGAGGATTCGACGAAGAAAAAATCAAAATGGAAAAACTTCTGATACTGATTGATCTCTTTGGGGTCGTTTTTGTTTTAGCAACAGAGTTATCAATTCGAAAACATACATTGGATATATTATATACATTTATATTTAATATTTATTCAATAAATATGCCACTTTCATTAAATAATTTATAAGCATATCCACATATTTTTCTAGATTATTAGAATAAAGAAAGAAAATCATAAATTTTGTGTCGTTTTCCTTTATCATTTCCAGTCAAGGTAAAAGCGTAATTACTACTGGATGGATTGAATGGGGATACCAAAAGCTAAACGCACGTTATTTGTGCAGCAAAGGAGCAATGACTGATAAGGAGTTTTAGACTATCTGATGTGGCATGACTTTGGAAATGTAATAATAATCTAACACACATCCACTACCTTTTCTTCGTTGTTTCAGTTCAATATGCATAAATTATTAAATTTTTAGATGAATGAAAAATGGAATCATGACTTGACTCATGTTTATCATAAATACATCGGAGACCCAAGTAAACCTAAAGAATTTTTTAAAATCCGTAAGAATATTTGCTTCCAAGGCTCAGTCGTCCATTGCCAGTTCTATAGTTGACTCCACAAATTGGAAATTACAATCATCTTTCTCACACACACAAAATTCTATTATTTTCCAGGCGATTATTAGGTGAGACAAATTAATCATTTTTAATTTAAATGAAAACTTTTAGTTTAGTATTAATATAAGTAGAAATAATAAAATATAGTAAATAGTAGTAAAGTAGTAGTGCTTTATCTCAAAACTTAGTCATTCTGCTAAATTTCACAAATCAATCAACTTGAAGGATTCCCTAAACCTCTTATGCATATTTTAAAATATTTTATTCTTCTATGCTAACCCACTCTTTAAATTATCATTTAAATCCACATCTTTCACTTTTGCACTTAAAATTTACATCATGCATTAATTATTAGCTGAATCTTTTGCTTACTTGTTTCACTATTTTCATATTTTGATAGATAATCATCATCGTAAAATGGCGCATATCCACATAGCATCTCGTAAATTAAAATACCAAACGCCCACCAATCAACAGCTTTTATCTGGCCTTCATTCAGTAAGGCCTCAGGTGAAAGATATTGAACTGTACCACAGATTGTGTATGTTCTAAAATAAGAAATTAATTTAATTCGGTTAAATTAATTGAATAAAGTAAATTCTAATGAATGATTTGAACTTTTACTTTTGAATTGATTGCATTCTTTAGCAAAACCGAAATCGGTAATTTGGAGATGACCTTGTCTATCCAATAATAAGTTTTCTGGTTTGAGATCACGACAAATTATAATTTTAGAATGAAGGTACTAAAGAGCGAGGACAATTTCCGCAGCATAAAAGGAACCTTAAAAAGGAAATTAATTTCCTCATTTATTTCGAAATTGAATTTCATAAAATATGAAACACGAATCATATCTTATATTTTATACTATTTTATATTTTACTTGTGGAAGTGAATTTTCTAGCTTTCCTCAAATAGGAAAATAATTCTCCCCCGCACACGTATTCGAATATTATATTCATCTTTAAAATGCCATTTCCTATTCAAATTTTTTAAATAAGGAAATAATTAAGTTTTTTTTGTCTTACTCACATATTTATAACAAATGGATGACTGATTTTTCTTAAAATATTTTTTCAGAAAATTGCGATGCCTACCCAGGAAGAAAATCGAGCCAATGCTGCTGACTGTCTTCGACGGATTCAGATTTACAAGAAGATATTGCATCCATTAACGGTTGATATTGATGAAATTGAAGATGATATGTATTCGATTAACCTCGAAACATTAAATCAGTAAGTATATTTAAATATTTTTCATTCTAGTTTTTAAAAAAAAGTAGGACAAGAATAATAGGTATTTTTAAAGTTGAGGACAGACCAATTGTAAAGGCTTAGACTGAAGTCAAGTATCAAATTCAATCACGAAATCTTATTCCCTCCGGCATAAAATTATATTTCAGATCAAAATATTTACTATGCTTGATGAAGCACATAAGAAAAATCGTATCAATTTTTTATCAATTTACTTCTTTTTTTACACTATTCTACGAAAAACAGCAGACATTAATAATTTCTAATTTGAAATCTTATTACCAAAATTATAACTAAAAGAAACGAAAATATTTTTAACGAAATGACACAAAATGTTTTACAATGGTCGAACTAACTAAAAACAAATGTAAATTGGTTATCGTTTAAAATATTTTAAAATCATACCAACAGCTTCTGAAAAATTTTCACAAACAATATGCGGTGTTGGTGAAATTGTATCCTCACCTCGAATTATTCAGAAATGAATGCTTTAATATATAAGATATCTCCCTTAGAATATAGAAATAAGTTTGAATGTAAAACGAAATATTTTCATAAAAGTGTTGCTTATGTTAATCTTAAATCTAATATTTCTCAAAAACAACGGCACGACATTTTATATTCCGGTCGTATACACGAAAATATGATATAACTATTCTTATAAGAGTAGTATCTTACTTGTTATCTAGACAGAATTTTCTAAAATCCTTATAAAGTTTTTATTTTGTCACAATCCGATCAAATGGTCGAAATATTGAAGCTTTTGATATAAAATGAATTGCAACTTTAATATTTCGTATCGTATATATGAAAATATATAAAAAGTTTGATAAGACTCTTTTCAAAATATTCATTCCATATTTTCATGTAACCGATACAGAATAGTGTATGAGCAATTCGTTTTATTACAAAAATATCAAAATTTTGACCCTGTGAGTGGGATCCTGACAAAATAAAAACTTTATAGGGATTTTAGAAAATTCTGTCTAGATAACAAGTAAGATATACTACTCTTATAAAAATAATTATATCATATTTTCGTGAATCCGATACGGAATATAAAATGTCGTGCCATTGTTTTTGAGAAATATTAGATTTAGGATTAACATATGCAACACTTTTTTGAAAAATATTTCGTTTTACATTCAAACTTATTTCTATATTCTAAGGGACATATCTTATGTATTAAAGCATTCATTTCTGAATAATTTGATACCAGAATTATATACAAATGTAGCTTTTGAAAAGAATTAATATTGTTTCTGTTAGCCATTTTAAAAGAGTATGACCTTGAAATGTCCCTACGAGGGTCAAGTTAACGGTCGTCCAAAGAAACAAAAATCAAAATCTTTTTATTAAAAAGAACCCGAATTCGGACTGAATTTGTTTAAAATAATAATATATTGTGCATTAACTTTTTTAAATCTTGTTCATGTTTTGTTTTCTTTTTTTAGTTTTAAACATCCGAACGCTTATTTTAGAATTTATGAGGTCGAGGAGTACCTCAACATATTTTTGGGGGATGCCATGTTGCACAAAGGCACAGCGATTCGGATGTTCAAGAATAGAACTGGACAATTAAGAACATTGGAAGGAAAAACCGTGACCAAAGCCATTGAGCGTTTACTTGCTGGTAAGTTATCATTAATGATTTCATACATAAAATTTACACAAAAATATTTTATATCTATAAGTTTTTTCTACTATTTGTCTTTCGCCAAGTCCGAGGTAGAAATGCTGAGTTTCTTTTTTGTTTACTTTTCCGTACGTTTTCCCATACGGAAATGGAAAAAGTATTTCCGGATTTTATTAAATATTTACATTTTTTTTACTCAAAGTTTACCTAAAGTGAGCTTCTGGTTTACTATACTTTCACTGTTAGATAGTGTATATGGTAACAGTTTGGACTCATTTCTGATATTGATCGATTATTGATTTATTTATGGGTCGATTTTATATTATTTTGATCTATATATTTTGATTGATTTTATATCGATTTCCTATTTTATGTATATGTAATCGATTTTAATATTATTTTAATACACTTGCGCCAGTTAAATTTTATTTTTCTAAAAATATTCATATCATATTCTATTCATATGTATCGGATCAAAAAAATAAAAATTGCAACATATTTTATTTTAAAAACTTCGATGACCCTTTGACTGGGATTGTTACAAAATAAAAACTTTATAAAGGATATTTTGAAACTTCTGTCTAGATTGCAATTAAGATAATATCTTATGAAAATATTAATGTTATATTTTCATATATACGATACGAAATATAAAATGTGCAATCGCCTTTATTTCGAAAAGATCAAAATTTCTTCCCTCATGCATAGGTTTGTGACAACCTAAAATCGTTACAACAGAGTTTTAAGAAATTTTCTGTGGTTAGAAGGTTAGATAATACACTTGTGAAAATATTCATGTGGTTGTTTTATGTTTCTGATGTGGAATACATAATGAACGATTCCTTCTTATTTCAAAAAGATCGAAATTTTGACCCGTTGGATGGGAGTATGACAACCTGAAACCTTTATAAACCAATTTTTGAAAATTCTGTCCTGATCGCAAGTTAAATACTGCTCGTCTGAAAATATTAATGTCATGTTTTCATATATTTGATACGAAATATAAAATGTACGTGCAATTGCTTTTATTTCAAAAAGATCAAAATATCCTGTATGGTATTGTGACAACCTAAAATCTTTACAACAGAGTTTTAATAAATTATCTGCGGTTAAAAAGTTAGATAATTCTCTTGTGAAAATATTCATATAATATTTTCATGTATCGGATACGAAATATAAAATGCGCAATTCATTTTATATTGAAAACATGA
Organism: Friesea truncata; assembly: GCA_034699725.1. Taxonomy (NCBI): domain Eukaryota; kingdom Metazoa; phylum Arthropoda; class Collembola; order Poduromorpha; family Neanuridae; genus Friesea; species Friesea truncata. The sequence goes on along the minus strand of JAQGCN010000821.1, from coordinate 8,686 downwards.
AAATATATAATATATAATATATAAACATGAAAATAATATTTTCATGTTGCTGTTACGGAATACGATCTATTCGTTTTATTACAAAAGTATCAAAATGTCGAGTCTTTGAATGGGCTTGAGACAAAATATAAGAACTTCACAAAAGAATTTTAAGAAAGTATCGCTAGTTAGAAAGTTAGATAACAATCTTCTGAAAATATTTATAAAATATTTTCATGTATGAAATACGAAATACAATAAGATCTATTCCAATAATTTAAAAAACTTCGAAGTTTCAACCCTTTGACTGGAATTGGGACAAAATAAAAACTTTATTAAGGGATTTTTTAAACTTCTGTCTAGATAGCAAGTAAGATGAAAATATTTATATCATATTTTCGTATATACGATAAGAAATATAAGAATTGCAATTCATTTTATATTAAAAACTTCGACGACCCTTTGACTGGGATTGTAACCAAATAAAAACTTTGTAAAAGGATTTTTGCAATTTGCGTCTAGATTGCAAGTAAGATAACTCTTAACAAAATATTCGTATCATATTTTCATGAAATGAAACTTTAAAGAATTTCGATTAAAAGAATTTCAGAAAAAATAAAATCTAACTGGTGCAAGCTTATTAAAATAATATTAAAATCGATTACATATAAAATAATGTAATCGATAAAATCAATCAAAATCATATAAAATCCATCAGATAAAAATCAATATCAAAATCCACCAATAAATAAATATATAATCGATCTGTATCAGACATGAGTCCAAACTGTTACCATATACACTACTACTGCTGATTTAGTCAAGTGACACTTATTAGGTTTCACTCAATGATTAAAAAATGAATGTGATAAAGTTGAATACACTATGAACAAAATAAAGATATTACAAAAGTAATAATTAAAAAATTTTACGAGCATAAAATTAGATAAAAAAGAAGACATTATCATTTAAGTTGTAGTCGTAAAAGTTAACATTAACAAAATCACTTTATTTCTAAACATTATTCGCAAACAACAAAAATAAGAAAAGGGAAATAAAACTTCCAACTTTTTACACAAAAACATTTTCTTAATTCGTAATTTTCACATTTTGTATTTGAATAAATCATAACTTGTAAATCGAAATTGATAATCATTCTGAGTAAAAAGGTTTAAACATTTGTAATTCGTTTTGAAAGTCAATCAATGTCAACCAATAAGATTCAAGCTTAAGCTTGGAGCACAAAATTGTGACACAATTGGACTTACAAATTGCAACATTGCCAAAAATGTTTTTAGCTTGACATTTCATTATACTAACTAATATTTGCACAGAGAAATTTCAGATTCAAATGAAATCATTAAATTAGTCTCAATCAAACACTATATTTCTTGCAAATTTTTTCACATGTAATTCGCCCTGTCAAATTATTTCATCAAACTCACGTTGCATTCCAGATTTTATAAATGTTACTGAAGTTACGAATCTAATCTATTGTTGTTTGTATATGCACTAAACTTAAGTCCACTCAGAAAGACACAGATTTTAAATTTTAAGAAATACTTAATGCTACACTGAATTTCCATTCTTTCACATTTAAAAAAATCACATTAATCTCACTCATTCTGTTCATTATTTATTTATTTACAGCTCCAACGCCAAATTTGTTTCCTACTCCGGTAGCAACACCCGAGAGAGGAAGAGATGCTGGAGAAATTCCGACAGCTCCGGCAGAGGAACAGGTCTCTCCAGCGACATTTTTTGACAGAGTAAGTCGAAAGAAAAAACAGTGCCGCATATACGGGATCCTGTATTCTTCAAGAATGGTGTGAGAGATGCATCTGGAATTGCTTCAATTGTTATTTCCCAAGTGTTTGAAAATTTACAGGATTGAAATACATGCGCTTTCTCTTTAAAGTTTGAGTTTTATCCATCCCTAACTCCAATATTTAAGACGGAAGGAAGGAGTTGGTAAGAGTAGACGTAAGGAAATCCTTAGTTTTATTCACTATAAAAATTTTAGACAGGTAAAATGAAAAGTACTTTTTCCATTAACTCAAGCAAATATCCGTAAGTACTCGCTCAGATAGAAATCAAAGACAGTTCCATGAAGTGGTTTTTTACTTTCACTTTTGCCTGTTGCTCTCCTCAATTCTTTGCCATTTCTTCCTACATCACAGCAGCGTCAAAGAAACCTTACCATTTTATAGCTTCACATACGTATTGCAGTTATTTCAAAATGAAAGAAAGATTTAGTGGGAAGCTGTGGTGGTATATTCTCTTTGTACTTTTATTCAGTGGCTCATCTCTTCATAATTTCTCTGCGTGAGTAATTTTATTCATTAATAAATATTAAAATAGGAAATTACATTAGTGTTTTAGAGCTAAAAATATCTTCCCTCTGGAAAGAAATTAAGGGAGCAGGTGGTGTTGGACTAAAATAATTAAGAGTAAAAGTATTGCAAGGTATGCGAGTGATTAATTGAAAAAAGATTTTTCCATGTGACTCTCAATATTAGTAAATCACAACAAAACTGACACAAATAATGCCTCACTTTATTTATTTTTCTTTCATAGGAAGACAAGAATGCTTTCTCCTTAAAAAACTCTTTTAGAAACTTTTCCTTCAGAACACGGAATCTAACCATTAACCATAAAGTTCCGATTGTTTATGATGAGATTTGTTTGAGTAAATTTATAAAATGTGAAGTTTTATTTGTTAAAGGGCGTGTGAAGAAGATCCTACAAAAATGAAGTTCTAAATTAACGTATTGATAATTAATACTAATAAATCCGTGTTTAAAATTGAAAAATAATGACCAATTTTCTACAATTTAGACGACTTTTCAATAATGTTGTAAGGAGAAAAAAGAAAGTTCAAAGGATGACAGACGACTTCAAAAGTGTTAGAACTGTAAAGTTGAATGAATTCAGCGAGTAGATTAATCAATTTGCATGTAAAGTAGAAGTTAGAAGAGACACCACTTAATATTTTCATGAGTTAAATTGACTTAAGAAATTTTTAAGAATTCCATCAGATCTATCCATGCATTTTAAAAAATGTTCCCTTAATCATTTCAAAGGAATATAAAGAAAGATTTAATACATTTGATTGTGTAAGGAGGAAATGAAAATAATGATATAGTTAAAAAAGATAAAGGATTCCAATTTGTCTAAATCGTATTTGTCAAATAGAATTTTTGATTGATGATGATGATGTAGGAAGAAGATAATTTAGTGAAACATTTCTGACATTGAATCATTGAATATGAAGAGAAAGCATTAAAGTGGAACGTGTAAAGTAATATAGATTGAAGTACTAAGAAAACTACCACGGTTATCATTTTATTTTATTTTTGTTTCTTTTTTTTCAAAAACGGCTCAGGAAAACTAATCATTAGCACAAACCAAACCAGATTACAAAACTTTTTTAGAAATTGCGAAAGTATAAAGTTTTTGCTCTTTATTTGAAGTAAGATTCAAATGAAATCATCATTCATTAGGTTTGTTAATGAGTTTTTTCATCACGAGTTAAATTATAGTCCAAAAGTTTTGGATTCATAAGATTCTACTAAACCACTTTTAAGGTTTTTCGTAGCTCATTAAGAAAAGTACCAACCACTTAAAAAGTGACAGTTGAAGAATCCTTTTATGAACTTTCTCTTTACAGGACCCTGTATGCGCGGCACTTACTCTTACTGTCCATGCAATATGTACTAAAAATATATAAAATTTATATTTTTTTAATAGATTTTCAGTATGATTCGGGGAATCTGGATTTCAGAAAACGTACGCGTCCATTAATGATTCTTTGTTGACTCGACTTTTAAAAAAATTACTGTGATTTTTAACTTTTTTCAAAGTGCAAATGTTTTAGACATTTGATTACCTTTTTCAACTACGACTGCTTACTTATTTTCAGCATTAAGTTCTCTTTCTGCTTTTTTTTTTTTACAAATTGTAAACCTCACCACAATGAGGGGATAATAATAATAATAACGTAACAATTATTTAAAATAATGTTCCAGTAACAATAATTAACAATTAATTTAATAAAGGAAAAGTCAATTAAAAATCTTTTTCCGAGTCATTAAAGACCTACGCGCACGTCATCATCAAAGTTCACACCGTAACATCAACAAGTGTAAGAAATTCAAGGTGAACAAGTTATAATTTTGACATTGGCAATTTTACATGTCTCATTAGTTTATTTAACATAAACATACTCATGTCGTCTCTTCGTACAATTTATAATAATGCATTTCCTCAAGGATAATTAGACCTAATTTTTTAGACGTCAAATGCAGTAGCATCTGAAAGTAAACCAGTTGGATCTGACCTTACTTCCGAAGTTATAAAACTGACTCGTACACTCCATGACCCTGATCCCTTCGTTGCAGAAATTGTAAATTCATCTCTTAGGGACTCAATTTCATGCGTGAAATTTCTCTATTAGTGGAGGCTGTTTTAGATCTGACACGGAATGTGTGACTTCCTGGAGTGAATCCTTCATCTCCATTCCAATCGTAAAATTCGCGATCATCAGAGACTGTTGCCTTCCAAGGGAGTACTTTGCCATCGAGAAGAAATTCCAAGGAATCTGTCTCTCCTGCTGCGGAAACTGAGACAATTAAGTACCATCTTGAATATTTTCATCGGATCTGAATTTAAATTCAACAGGACCTATGCTTAAATCATGCCATGGATATTCTGACAAACGATAAATGGCACGTTCTTCCTTTTTATCACCGCTTAACAAATGAGTGCATCCGAGAGAGGCGACAGTTCTGGCTGCATTCACACCGGAATAAATCGTTGCAGGTTGTGAATCCGTTGTCATACTCTTCTCCGACATCTACGAAGTTATGTCCAATTTCACTGTTGGAAAAAAAATATAGATCTTTTTTTTAAAAAAAATAGAAATAAACTTACTGTCTCAATACAACAGTTCCAGTTTGTTTGCTTTTTGCAGAAGACTAATTCCCCACCAAGTCCACCGTAATAATCGTCATTCGCAATAGGGCTTGGATAATCACAAGCACCTTCACCGGTTAATTTACAGATCTGCCGAGCATACTGTACAATTTCGGGATAAATTGCTCGTAGCTGTCCAGCCTCACGATAGAGTCTGAAAGGTGTATCTTGTGGTCCATTGTATCCTATTCCAGATGCAGTACTCTCAACGAAAATAGCCCAACTATTGTGGGTGGAAGGATAAAAGAAAGGTTTTGTCCGACTGACCAACAGGCTTGTTACAAAAGCGCCTTAATACCAAGTACACACATATGGGCAATTTTTAGAAGAAATTAAATAATTCTTATTAATATATTAATTAAAACAACTGTTCTTTAAAATTCATTATTTTATTTTAAAAATACATTGTACATTCAATTATTTTTTAAAAAAACAAGGCAAAATCTTTTCCTTTAAATGAATACTAGAAAAGGGAAACATAATTTACATTAGTTAAAAATACGTTCGTTGTAGATCCGTAAAAGCCGCAGACAGTAAGTTGATTTTCCATAATCAAACGTTGCAGAAGAAATGCAACACGTTGTAAATGAAATTCGACATAATGCATTAACAAATTCGATACGTTGAAATTGAAAATGAAATCCAACACGTTGAAAATGATTTTTATCACGTTGCAAATAAAATGCTAGTTGCAACAAAATTTGATAAGAAAAATTCTAAAATAAACTGTTTTCTAAAAATAATAAAATTTTAAAAAAAATTTAAAGTTAAAAAAAAATTTAAAAGTGCGGACGGCCGGCCGGCCGGAATTGTTAAAACCATAAGCCTGGTCTGCTACGCTGTCTGCGGCTAATAATTTAAAATAAATAGTAAAGATTTAAATATGCTGCCCATATGTGTAATGAATTGGGTGAGGCCAATGGTACCACGGCGGTAGGTAAAACCTTTTTTTATCCCAACAAGTCACTATATAAAGAGGCAAATAGGATCGAAATGTTGTCCCTTCGAACATATTTTTTATTTATTTAATTTCGACCCAGCACCCTCCTTACGGAGGTCGTTACGCTGGCCACCATCTTCGGACCATGTGTTGGCCTAAACGCCAACTCCCTGTAAATCCGAAGGCACACAAACTTAGCGAACGTATCGTAGTAAGTGTGACCTGATACCGTACAAACACCGAGCCGTACCAGGATTAGGAGTTATTGGGATTCGAACCACTGTCCACTTTGGATTAGATCCACTGTCCACTCGCTCACCACTGAGCTAATCTTATCACGTCGTCGAATAATTTTTCTTTCTCTTCTGCCGTGTATCCATCACCCATAAATACAACATCAATCCTATTCTTTTCATCTCCACCATCAACAAGTAGGAGAATTTCTGGTGGTTTTGATATTAATTTTGATCCTGGACCTGTAAATTTAAGTGGCTCAATTTCAGATTTTGTCTTGCAGAATAAATCAACATGAGCTTGAAAGATTGTTTTGTCTTTTGCGTAGATTTCGACAATACGATCTTTTGAACGGGGGATGTCTCTAAGTTTGGCGTCGGCAGGTGATGTGATGTGACTGCAGGTTTGCTTTATACGTATAAATACGTACTTTTTATACCAAAAACTCCAAACTAATGACAGCAATAATTTCAAAAATCCAGTTTTGGGTTATTAAGTAGCGAAAGCTACTTTATGTGATCTTGCAGTCTGTCCGTCCGTCTGTCTGTGGTTTAAAATATAAGATATGAGACTTGACTTGGTATATTAAAAAAGTATGCATCTTGTCATAAGACTCATCCTTATATTTTCGAAAATAATAATGAATGTCATTACTAAAACTAATAATTCTCGAGAATTGCCTGCAGGAATTTTATAATCTTCGTATTAAATTGTTCAGAAAAAGTGGTCTAAAATATAAGATATGAGAATTGACTTGGTAATTGAAAAAGTGTGCATCTAATACTTATCCTTATATTTTGGAAAATATAATGAATGTCAATATTAAAATTAATATTTCTCAAAAGCGGCACTGTGGATTTTTACAATTTTGGTGTCATATAATACAAAAACGAATGCTTAAAATATAAGATGTGTCACTTGACTGCGAACCCCGTAACTGTATGTATCAGAAACTCATCTTTATATTTTTGAAAATATAATAGATGTCAGTATTAAAACTAATATTTCTCAGTAGGGTATAATTTAATCGGATTACTGAGCGCAAAATAGGTAAAGAACACCTTTATTGATAACTTTCCCAAGTTTTCGATTTCTCAGAAATCATCATCAGGGGTCAGAATAAGAAGTAATAGTTAATGAGAATTAGAATTAATTTTAAGGATCTATTTTCTTGTTTTGCTTGATATGTTTGACCATTGGTACCAAGGTAAGCTGACAGAATGGGATTAATTTCTGAACCAAAATCTCGATTTAATGGATTGTTCTCTGCTCGAATCATTAATGCTTCATAAAATTTTCTATGAAAATTTTTCCGTTCTGGAATTATAAGACTTGCTGAGTCCCAAAGTATTTCATGATCCGGGTGTTCTGCAATATGTGAACCAAGAGCTGAATCTTGATTCTTAGATGTAACGTCCCTTTTATGTTCTTTAACACGTATGATGCATTCGCGTCTTGTTTCACCAATGTAGGGTCGTGTATCCATAAATGTAAATAAAATTTTCAACTAATTCTTAACGTTAACGTTAATAAGTTCATTTCAAATGGCTCCTATATTCTCTATTTAAGGCGAAATAGTTGAATTAAAATTCTGCATTGTCAAGCTCAACAGTAGTTGGGGTCAATGAAAGTGGAAAATAAATATTAGTTGAAAATTTCCTCTCTGGAAACAGGCGAGGTTTGGCGATGAGGTATTGTACTCAACCGGCAATTGAGATACCTGGGTTCGATTCCCAGTGCCTGTAAATAAAATTTTCAACTAATTCTTAACGTTAACGTTCATAAGTTCATTTAAAAAAAATATTAATATTTCTAATATTTCTCAAAAACTACACTGTCAAAAATATAACATGATTAGTTTCAAATGAGTATTTATCTCACTTGCTATCTAGACCGAGTTTTCTAAATTTCCTTTATAAAGTTTTTAGGTTGTCGCAATCCCATCCAAGTGCTCAAAATATTGGTGTTTTTTATATATAACGAGGTTCACATTTTATATTTCCTATCGTATACATGAAAATACAAAACGAATAGTTTTAAATGAGTGTTATTACTTTTATTTATATTACACAAACTTCAAAATTTTGACCCTTTGATTGGGGTTGTAACAAAATAAACACTTTACAACAAAATTTTAAGAAAGTATCGCTGGTTAGAAAGTTAGTTAATACTCGTGTGAAATGATTCATGCCATATTTTTATATATTTGATATGGAATACTACAGCATACACTATCTTCTTTTATCCGTCTGGATTTTTTTTTGCATTCATTTAACCCAGGGAAAGTTGGCGCCGGGGTAAAAAAAGATAGTGGTCGCAGCACACGCAAAATTAATTGAAGATTAAACATCATAAAATTAACATTGATTTTGTTCTCCTCGTACTGTAACTTACAGTACGAGGAGAATTGTCGTCACTTACAGTCTGTAAGTGACGACAGTTGCATAAAATATTATCATTAAAAGTTTATTAAATAAAAACATTTCCAGGATTTAAAATAAGCTTAAAAATAAGATTGTATGTGACTTAATTTAATTTAAAATCATACACCTCTCTCTT
>JAQGCN010000820.1:0-14489 GCA_034699725.1 Friesea truncata | reverse complement strand
TATTATTGCTTAAAGAATATATTACATTAGTTTTTTTGTTTTTGATATTGCAATGTATTTGAGATATTACTTAAATAAAGGGAGTTAATTTATGGGAAATAATAATAATATAATAATGTTAGGATTGCAGGTTGACCCAGTCTAACTTGCACTTGAGGAACAATTGAGCTTATGCAAGGGAAAGGGTAAGTTAAGTTAAGTGAAGTGAAGTGAGTTAACTCTTAGTTGAAATATCCGCTTTTACAACATAATCATTATTACAATTACAAACTCAATTTCAAGTTTGCAAAATTCAAGTCCAAATATTTCCACAAAAAAAAAAGAAATAAAGAATAATATTACATCAAAAAGAATATTATTATTATTTATTTATTATTTTATCTCTTTTTTATTTAAAAAAAAACAAACCCCTCCTTTAAAAATATTCAACCATTCATTTGAATATTTATAAAATAATCAATCAAAATCAAACTGACAACTTTAATAATAATTATTTAAATATTATGTATATTTAATACAGATCTCATAAAAGTTATTATTTCTAAAGAAGGATTTATATTTTATAAAATATATTCTTATATTTATTCTAAATTTAATTTAAATGTATTATGATGATTATGATATTATGATTATGATGATGATGATGTTGGAAGTTCCCTTGAAGAAATTGACCTCAGTAGGTCAATTCCCTCTCCTTTACCGGATCTCCTTCACCTCAATTCAATTACAAAATAAAATAATTTACTTTGGATTCCCTCTCAATTAATTTAAGTATAATTAAAATAAATTCAATTCTCTTTTGTCTATGATGTTGATCCATGTGTGAAAATTTACTTTGCGTGTATTGTATGGAAAAAAAAGAAGAAGAACCTCAACCCCAAGACCTTCTTGGGGTATTGACAGGAATTATAGTGTGATATTTTAATAAACTAAAAATAAAATATTTATATTCTTCCGATCAATCAATAAAATTAAACTAAAGTAAATTCTTCTCAAACATTTTTTAAATAAAATGAAACGTAAGGAATAATGTTATGAAACAAAGCGTGAGAATAAAATTATTATTTAAAAGAAAGGAAGTAAAAAATAAATTTATTTAAAATAAAAATTCCAATAGTCAAAACAAAACTCAATAAAAATTGAGTTGAAATCAAACACCATCAACCACCCATACATTATTAAATTAAACATTATACATTATTCAAAGAGTAATAAAAAAATAAGATATGTGAATGACCTCTTAAAAATTTAATAATCAAAATAAAATTTAAGAAATACAATATTTAATTATTATATTTTGAATGTTTATGTCAAAAGTATTGTATGGTGGTTGTTTTAATTTGTAATAATAATAATATGTCACCTCTTGTCTCTTGTTTTTCAAAATTATCATGAAAAAATTAGTGTCTGGTGATGACATGAAAGAGAAAACCTTCAACTTTATTTCCAGAGGTTAACTAAACTTATAAACTACACACAAAAAGAGGTATAAAAGGATAAAGATGAAGTTTTCTAGGATTAGGATAACAAATTTTCAATTTATTCAAACACATTTAACAAGAAAATCAACAATATATTACAATTTTTAATTTTAAAATTGAAATTTATACATAAAATTCTAATAAAATAAAATAAAAATATAAATCTTAATACATCCCTTGTTAAATATACTTTTTATAAATTGGTATGGCGTTAGTAAGTAATTGGAAGAAATTCATTCAAGGACAAAATGTTAGACTCTAAAATTTCATTATCAAAAACTCCTCTTAAGTTAAGTAAGTGTTGTAGGATAGGATAGAAACGAAGACAACAAGGAAAAAATTTAAACTTATAATTTCTCACTTCCTCACTCATTCAAATTACCAAAAACTTTTTTTTTTCTTGCAAAATTTTACTTAAACTGCGAAGAAGATGAGAATTTTCCCGGAGGGCTTCGCTTCGTCTTAAAAAAACGTAAGGACGCCATATGCGATATATGCCCAAAATAAGAAAAAACGCCCATCCTACCACAAGGTTACCAACAATGTTGAATCCCATGGATTGGATTTGTACTCAACTTTACAAGTTCAAGGATTAATCCGAAGACTCTTAAAAACAAAGAAAATTATTTTGCACTCCAGAGATTTCCCACATAAGATCCTTCCTCCTCCTCCTTATCATCATCATCTTCATCATCATCACATTATTATCCTTATTCTATTCTATTCTTTACTTTATCCCATCTACTATTCTTCTTATATCCAAATTACAATAAGGGATCTTAATGGAAATTTTACATGTGGAGGATGATTGATACATTTTGACATGGACAGGAGTTTATTAATATTATTCAATTTTTAATTTATATTATATTTATTAATAATTAAATTTAATAAAAATTATAACTTAATTTATGGAAGATTAAAATAAAATTATTCAAACTTTAACTTTCACCCTATTTTTTCTTTTTTCTTTTTGAGAAATTATTAAGGTTTCTACCATCTGCCACTACACTTAAAACTAACCAATTTAAAAAGAAAAATGAACTTCCGAAAAATAAAAACTTTTCTCCAAATGTTTCCAATCCAAAATAATTTCCTACTTTATGAAAAATTCCATCCGCAACTTAACTCATCATCATCATCATCATCATGACAAGAGACAACCAAAAAAAAACTAAGGGGAGAAAATTATTAACTTTGAAAAATGAAGTTTAAAAAATATATTCTGACCTTTTGAAAAAGTTTCTACAATTTGATGTAAGAAATAAAACATAAAAATGTAATTTAATAATCATAAATTTTATAAAATTAATCCTAATATCCTATGATTAATTGGAAATAAAATTCTAAAATCAATAATAATAATAATATTTCATTAATATTGATTTAAGATTATTATGAAATCCGGATACATTTCATAAGAAATTGAGAGGAATAATATTATAATTTTATGATAATTGATAGGATATTTTATGTAATTTAAAACACTTTGAATTTAACAAATATACAATTTCAATTAATGAGTTTAAAAATCAATATTTTTATCTTCAATTCATACATAAACTACAAAAGAAGAAGAAACTTTTTAAATCAAAGATTGAGAAAGCAAAAAGAAAGAATGGACAGTTCATTCTGGAATAATTCATAAATAATAGGAATTCTTATACATAAAAGGAAACAAAATAAATCCATGAGGAATATAATAATAATCCTTCATTAATTAGAATAAAAAAACTTCAAATAAAATAAAATTTTGCATTAATTAATAAGTCAAAATTACTTTTAATAATCCTCATTTCATCTCCTCTTCTTTTGATTTTATTATTAAAAGTTTTTTCTTATATTTTTCCATAAATAGAATCCCTTTATTATTTCAAACAAAATTAGAATTTAAATAATATAATAAAAATCCATATGAATTATGTAAGAAAAAAGAAAAGGAAATGAATTATTTTTTCTTAGTGACTGAAATTGACCTTGGATATTTTATTTGTTCTGGTGAAAGGAAAGGAAAGGAAAGGGTAAGGGTATGACGTCAATTCCTCCTCTTTTTCGCTCGATACTTCAGAAACTTTAACTTTCACCCTGAACTCGGCCATTCCCTTTCTTTCTTTTTCTTTCACCAAACCAAGGACAAACACAAAATTCACCAGACTAAAACTCACCTTACTCAATTTTATATTCAATATACACAAATATACATTATTCACTCAATAATCTAAAATAATTACTCAATTATATACAATTTATAAATTGTATTTATCATTCAACATTACAATCAAATATCAATAACTAAATACAACATCCTACGAATAGTAAACTCAATCTTATAATAAAAATTTTCACCAAATATTTAGTCGAAATTCAACAAAATTAAATTGGATTATCCCCAATTAAAATCAAAAGGGTTCATCCACCTTTTTCAATCAAAATTTAATAAAACTTCAACAAGAGATTAAATTTTTATAAATAAAATAAAAGACTTTGATAATTTTAATAATTGATGTTTGAGTGATTTAATATGATTAAATTAAATGATAGTAAAATAGATTTAATAAAAAGTAAAGTTAAGATAAAGAAGAATAAGAGATGGTCGTATATTTTTGAAATATGATTCTATTGAATAATAATAATGTGTGTATGAATAATAGGATGGTATACTATTCATTACGTAAAACAAGTAGTACCCTTTTCTTTTTTCTAATTTAGAATTATGAGGAGTAAAGACTAGAGCAGCTGTGGGTTTTTTAAAATATTTTTTACATGAATCCTTTCTAATTTGTTTTAAGTGGCTCAAAAAATGGTCAACAAATGTCACGTCGCCTTTTTAAAAAGAGAGACTTAAAGGGTGTATATTAGAAATAGGAATAAGGAATAAGGAATAAGAGGAAGAAGGTCGGAAAGTTAGTAAAAGAGATAAACTAATAATAATAATAATAATATTCATAAGAGATACACACGAAAAGAAAAAGAAGATCAGGTTCATTTCAAAAGGGAGACGCCAAATATATAAAATTTAAAAATTGTAATCAATACTTTTACCATTCTTAACAAAACAAAATTCAAAGAAAATTCCAGTCTGGTTCTTTTGGGTGAATTTCAATATCTTTGGATATCTTTTTACAAAGGAAGGGAAGGGTCAAAACGAAACTAACATTAAAATTAAGAGATCACTTAATACCTAATGGGAACATTCACTCATTCAAAAAACAATTTCACTGTTCTATGTGTCGTATTACAACCTCACGAATCACCTTTAAAATTTAATACGGGTAAAATTTACTTTTCTAAAAGTTTTAAAGAAGTTTATTAAGAAATACACGTTTTTTAAAACGTGAAAAATAAGCTATATAATGATTTCAAAGAGAAAGAAAAATGATATATTACTAATATTTTTTAAGGTAAAAATTTTTCTCTTTCTAAATTTTAAAAATGTTAAAAAGCGTTTATAAATTTTGTAAGTGGTGTGTTAAATTCTTTAAAATCCATGGTGTATTTTTAATGTGTATAATCTTTTTTTATTTAAAAAAAGTGATGCTGTATTTCTCTTTCTTTCCAACCCACATGTGTTTTGTATCTTTTTTTTAAAAAAATTGAGACCCTGCATAGTGTATGTGTAGGACTTTTGACTTTGTTTACAAGTTCATAGGTTCCCTTTGTTTCTTCTTCCTATTAATTTACGATGTTTTTTTTACTTCCGTGCATAAGAAATATACTTTGTGGAGTGTCATTGTGGTTTATTTTTTATGCCCCAATTTTTAAACCCTATCCCCATTCCAATAATATAATCTACATCTGCTTTACACACTCGTATGGGTATGGCCCTCAGATGCTGTGCTGATGCTAACTTATACTTGATCATAGGGATAAAAAGAAAGAAAGAAAAAATTTCCTGGAATTTTTAAGGAAAAGGGACCCCCTTGCCCTTCTTTTCTTCCATGACAAACGGATTCTCTTCACTTAAGAGAGATAGACTGCCCAAAACACTCCATTTAACCCCTTACATCAATCAATTTCAAAAACTAAAATCCAATGATTAGTATACTTTCTAATACTCTTCATTTACTAAACCAAAGGGACAGAAAGGAAAAGGGCTACTCACTTCTTAAATGGATTTTCCATATCTTCTTCAAACTCAAACTTATAAATTAATCATTACTTTAGTTATTAAATAACAAAATTTAATAAATAATTAGGATTATGTTTGAGATAATTAAGATAAGTTTGAAAATTCATGGATTCCTTGATTTAATATGTTTAAATTAAATGACGCAAGACGGAAGGGTCACTCATTGGTTAAATTATTGTAAATTCCTTATTCTTATTCTTATGTTCTATTCATAGAATATTTTGAAATGGTTAATTTAACACATAAGGTCATCCGACCCTTAAATTGGATTTTAAATTAATAAAAGAATCTACCATCATTATAAGAAATTTTCTTTAGTTTTTGTTCTAAACAGCCCACTCAAAAATAAAATCCTTTTATTTATTGATTGACAACCCTTATAATACAAATCATATCAAAATTCTATTCTTTTCTTTTAAAAAAAATCATCTCTCTTTCTTCACTTATTCTGCAAATAATAATAAAAAAAAAGAAGAAGGAATTAATTGTCCTTGGCCCAATTTCCAATAAGACCTCGGTTCCAGATGATGTAAAAAATGTAAAATATTTATTTTTAGATTTTATTGGCTGACCTGTCCAACCTAAATTCATCCCTTCCACAAATTGGCATAAACAATTTATTTTATACAAAGAAATAAACAAACCCTACTTTTTTAAATATAAACCTATCACAACTTAACTTCCTACTTTAAAATATTAACTCAAATACACTCCACTTATAAAATATTTACAACAAAATCATCTATTCTATCTTACACATTTATTCATTATTTTCACAAATAAAAATATATTACAACAAAATATTAAAATTTCATCATTAATTTAGTCTATGAAAACACATTTTAACAAAATCAGGAGAAAGAGATTTAGGAATTAGGATACACCAATCAGAGTTTTTTTCTTCTGGTTTTGATGAAAACCTTTTTTGGAGAAAGTGTTTATTAAATTAACTAAAATAACATGCAATGAGTTGAACAAAGGATAAAAAGAAATTAATAATCCCATTCCATGAACCTCTTTCTTTTTAAAATATTTTTTAGTGAAAATGTGAGTATTAAATATATTGGGTTAACATTTATATGATTATTCCTATCCTATTTCCTATTAATAACTTTATTTTTGGAATCAAAAAACAATTTTCTTGGCTCCGTTCTAAATTCTTCCTCAATTATTTCAAAACGCAACGCAAAATAATATAATATTTGACCTCAATATAAACAATACACACACAAACACAAAATTTTTAAATAAAAAAAAGTATAATTTTTAAAGTACATTTTTAAAGAAAAAATTTTAATTTAAAAAAAAACTTGGGAAAATCCATTGGCGTCATTTGGTTAAAATTAATTTTAAAATTTTTCTGCCAGACTTTCATCCGCCTTGTTTTGTCTATTTTTAAAATTTGGATATAATTTAAAATTTTTAAATACACCTTGCCAAAAGGTGTATCATCTCATCGGATAGGATGGGTCAAAGTCAAGGTTAAATTAAAACAAAAACTTTGTTTCTTCCGGGTAAAAACCGTCAACTGAGTTTAACGTACTAAGAATATATAAATAGAATATTTATTTAATGACTACACAAGGAAAATGGCATTTAGCCAAAATCAAAATACCCCACCACACCACACTATATTAACTATTTATTTCTTTTTATTTTAATTTAATTTCACTTCCGCTTAATCATTCAACTTTAAGTCGAATTTGGATTTCCCTAAAATTAAAATGTGTAATTTGATTCATTCATTTGAATAATTTATCCATCCTATTCCCAATAAAACAAATCAATCAAAATTGAATTTCAATAAAAAAAATACTTTGATTATTTAAAAATCAATAATGAATGTACCATATTTTATGTTAATTAAACACTAAAATAATAATAGAAATACACCATTTCTATTTTTAAATATTAAATAATAAAAATATAACTTACCTTTATTATGATTTATTCCTGGTTCTACTTTGATTTCCAGTAGTCCACCTAATGAATTTCTTGACAAGTGATGTTGATGTTGATGTTGATGCTGTGACTGTGAATGATGAAGATGAGGGGATTCTGGAGGAGCAGCCAATTTACCTAAAATTAATTAATTTAATATATAATATATTAATATAATAATATTTTAATAAAATAAAAATAAATTAATAACCTGCAAGGAGTGGATTAGATGATGCTATATTAATTTTTCCACGACGAATATCATTATTCGTTGTATTTGTACTACATAATTGTGATTGTAGTATAGATTGAGATGATGATATATTTTTATTATTATTACGATTTGGTCCATTTAATTGACTAATTGAACATCCAATATCATCTTTAACCCTTCGTCTCCTCTTTCTTTCATCAATTGAAATTGATGATGTCTGTTGATAATTTATATTATTCATATTATGTAGTTGAGGTGAGGATGATTGTTGTGGTGATGAAGATTGGATATTATGTGTATGATGTTGATAAGTTGATTGTTGTAAATTATTATTATTATTATTATAACCAGGTTGATTATTTTCATCAACAAATCCATCCAATATTGAGTCCAGCTCAAAATTAGTTTCACCCAATTGTTTAAATAAATCATCATCATCATCTTCATCCAAATTCACAAGTCCATTTAAATCAGCTTGGGATAATTGTGATAATGTTGGAAGTTCAATATCAGAATTTCCATTTTGTTGTTGTTGATTTGACTGTGATTGTGATTGTGTCTCTGATTGACTATTCATTGAATATATTGATGTACGAGGTGGATTCATTTGATGTAGATTATGATGGGTAATTCGATGACTATTTTGATTATATTGAAGAGAGTACTGAGAATGAGATTGGTTTGAATTTGTTGGATTTGAATTGGATTGATTTGGACTAGGATTACTGCTTCCATTTTCATTTCCATTTCCTATCATCCCACCACCACCACCACCACCTCCCCCTGGTCCACCTCCACTTCCACTCTGTACAACTCCAACTCCTGTATTACAATTTGTGCTACTCCCGACCCCTGTTGTACTCTGACTGCTATTACTCTCCTAAAATAAAATAAAATAAAGAAATAGTTAGTCCCTGCCATCTCTCAAAACTTTCATGAAACAAAACTAAAACTTTTGTAAGTGGTAAAAGAGTTTTTGTATTTAGTTAAGAGATGGGAGTGTTGTATTAAAATTATGTTTATATTTATAAATTATTATAATCTTACAAGACAAGATAAATCCATAAGTTTTTGATCATTATCCGAGCACCATAAAAATTCTTCATCGAGAAATGGCATTACGTTGTCCTCGGGGTCCTCTTGGAATCCCCGATTGGACAATATTGGCTCTATTTTGATATCCACGATTATCAATCACCTCTCGATTAGAAATATATTATCAAATATCTCAATCCCATTCATTAAGTCAAATTCCTAAAATTTAAAACAAATAATATAATTAAAATTTTAATTTTTGATTTTACAATATAATTTCTAATGTCATAACATAACATAAATATTATAACACAAAACCCCACGACCTTTCACTCAGAGTCAACCACTGGTCATTCGTCAACTGTCCCTAAATAATCCAAATGGATATTTACTATTAAACTTATCTTAAAAATGGTTGCAAAGGATCAACAATTGTCTTTTTAAGGGTACATTTGATTATTTATTAAAAATGTAAAATGATCAAAATGTGTATTGGAATATATAAAATAAACCCTTTAGTTATTTATTATATTTATTTTAATCTCATAAAAATTTAAGGATGAATTCTCTCTTTTTAATATTAAAAAAAATCCCTTAAGTTTTATAAATTATTTGAGAAGAGGTCATTGACACAGTAACTCTCCTTCTTCTTTTTTTTCTTCTTCTTCTTCTTCTCTTATTCCTTACTTAAGGATTTTCTGCCCAAACTTCATAATAATAATAATAAGGATATTCTTAATAGTATCTCCTGAATAAAGGATTCATTGACACCAACTTTCATTTTCATTTTGGGAAAAATCCAATCAAGGGAAATAACGTAACGCATGAAACACATCAATGAATTCAACCAACCAAACCAAACCAAACCAACCACCAACACCATACCATAAAAAAACATACAATATTAAATAACAAATAATTTGTAATAAATTTCACTTATTTTATAATTTAATTATTCAATTAATATTCCAGTGAACCCCTTTATTCTATTTTTATCCTCTGAATTTTAACTCAGTGCGTAGCGTGTTCTTAACACTTTTAAGAAATAATGGAAGTCAAGGTCCTCAACTTATTTTTTTTTTCATCTCCTCATCATGATGGACCACTTCTTTGGAATCCGTTAAGGTCGTTCTTGATTTTTTTAATGGGTGCTGGAGTCTGGGAAGTGAATGTAAGTTGTATTGAGGAACTTCAAGGATCCAAAAGAATAGTAGTTGGTGGTAGTGAGTGTTGGGGATATTAGTTAATGTTGATTATGAATTTTAAAGGAGGCAGGTGGTAATTTTGATCCCTGACGAGGACACTCACAAGATTCCTAAACCATCATTCACTCATTAAATGTTCAATGACATTCAGATTCAAGTACAAACCAATCCCGGAAGAGACTAACATTGTATACCTTATCCATTTAATATGGCGTCACCAACCATACTAATACATTACTACTATAATACAAATATTATACTTCCGTACACAATATTTATAAAATACATACACAATACATCAAACGTTTATCATACACATAAACAATATTAACAATAAATTTATTATAAATTATTATAATAAAAGTGATGGAGTGAGTAATTAAAATTGATTTGAGTATCCAATTACATGAATATAAATGTAATATATATGTTTTAAATATAGTATTAATAATAAATAATATACAAATATTAATATTGAATGAATTAAAAGACCCTGACACCCTAACCCTAACCTAATAAACTTCTCCTTCTCCTCTCAATAACATAACATACATATTAAATATTATCATTATATCATTTATAATACAATTCTATTCTATTATTAACATACAATTACATCATCATTCCTTACACTACTCAAATATTCTATTATTAATCAATCACTAACCTAACTTCTTAAATTATAATTAAACACTCTTTCTTAAATTAACTGTAACTTAAACTTTTAGTTTCATTGACCCCATCATACGAAATTTTAAACAATGGAAAGTCAATCCTTTTTCCACCAAAAAGATCACTCATCCAAAATAACCACACAAAAATTAAATTGTTTTTGGTTTAGAATTTTAGTTGAAAGTGTGAATATATGTGTGTGATATTATATTACTTTAAATATTATTAAAATTAAAAATTATATAATATAAAATTACAAGAGAGAGAGAGAGTTTAGTTTATTATTATAATTTTAATATTTTATCTTAATTTAAGATCTTTTGGTTATAGTATTGAACTTTCCACTTAAAAAATTACAATTATAAAATATTATATAAAACATAATTTATTTCCGCCATAAATGACAGAAGATAGGAATAGGACAGTGTGTGAAAAATATTTAGAATTATGTTGGTCATTCGGTCGAATTTTTTATGTTTTAAAACTGTAAAAATTTATTACGTATGTTTAATTAGTAACAAAAAATTTGTAAAAAAGAATATTCACAGTTATATTAGAATTCAACAAAAAAAAATGCCTAGTAAAAATTTAAAAAAATAATTAAATTTTTTTTTATTTCCTGATTGTTGTTGTATGATTTGATAAAAATGAAAAAATTGTTAAGGTCTACAAGGACAGTCTCTCATTGACCTTCTGACGTAGTAGGATTTCTGAAGTATTTTATTCAGTTGTTGTTGATGCCCTCCAATAATTTAAAGTGAAATTAACATTTGGACAAAAATTGTTACTTTATTCCTATTCGTATTAATATAAATTTCAACATGTTTAAAAATGTTGTTCATTTTATTTTATTTCATTTCATTTCCTTCGCCTTGCCATTGCCATTGCCACTTTATGAGGGTTAGTTTAGGAAAGACCGTGACTATGAGAAGGGGATTCTTAAGGACGACTACTAAATTAATCATACAATTATTATTATTCCGTCCGATTCATTTAAAAACCCATTGTTGACATTGAACTAAGTGAAAGGAAAATTATTATTTTACTTCCTACTAAAATTAATAATCTACTCATCCCTTTTTTTTAAATATTTTTTAAAATTTTATTTTTATTATTTATAACTCTTTTAAAATATTAAATTTTATTTTATTACTGAAAAATTATTATGTTTTAATAGTATTGTTTGTGGTTTTTTAGACGTGTGTTTGTAGGTTAAGGAAGGAGGAATTTTTAACCTTGTAATTCAATCCTTACTTTTCTTCATATAACAATGACCTTACTTCCAAAAATTTACAAACCACTTTGGAAATACAGACATCCCATTCCAATCCAATCCCACGAGGAATTTATTTACCTTCAAACATCACATGTGGGGCTTTAAATACGAATATAAAATTCATTAATGAAATTTACAAAATGGAAATTTAGATTTAAAAAAACAAAGAAAAATCAAAATTTAAAAATTCATACAAATTTTTATTACATCCGTCCACTAACTTAAGTTTGGGAATCAAAGAAGCGAAACATAATTTTTTTTGTCTTAACAATGGTTATTTTATTCTTAACTGATCATTGCCAAAGATTTCAAATCTTTCAATTGAAATATTCGTCATCACTCCTTCTTTGCAATAATGAAAGAAACTCATTGTTAAAATTACCTTCAAAATCTCTCATTCATTGCCACTGTCAATCCTTCAATTTACAACATAAATATATAGAAAATACATTGGATTTTAATATTTTAAAAATTAAAAATGTTTAATTTTTTTTATGTAATTTCTATGAATTGAATGATTGTAATTCATGTACATAAACAAGAAACAAGTTTAGTTAATGTTAAATTATAATGCATTCACTCAAGTCCATTCAACTAAGTTAAAGTTGAGAAAAATTCACGTAATCATTATAAAAAAAATTGCATTTCCTTTACAACTTTCCCTTTTTAACTCTAAATAAATTTTGATAGGAAGAGACTACAACAAATATTCCACCCAACATAGTTTTCCTTTAAAATTTAAAAAAGAATGGAAATTTTCGTAAAATAATTCCAAAAGAACTTAAAATAAATGGGGACGAAAATTGGATAAAAAAACATTAAAAGAAGGATGGCCTCCATTACTATTGTAATACAAATATTACACAGACGCTTTAGAGTGAAATTTGTTAAATTATAATAAATTATGAAAATATGAAATTATTATTTTTTACCTGATTTTAAAAAATCCAGTAATTTTCATCATCATCCATTTTAAAATATCCGAAGAGTTGAGAGAGGCCTGGAAATAAAAAGTTTTTTTTTGTTAAAAATGATTATATTGATTTTGTACGGGACTTGATTAAGAGGAATAAGAAAAGGATAGAAAAAGGAGGCTAAGGTTTTTATTAATTGTGTTAAGAAATTAACAGTTTGAAAATTAGACAGGTGAACGACATTAATTGCATCCGGAAAAGAGTTTAAAAATTTAGAATTGTGCCAAATAACTTTTACTAAGAAAGAAAGGAGTGAAAATTATCTTAAGAAAAAACCACAAGAACTGAGGCCTTACTTCCTCCTTTGATAAAAATTTATGAAAAATTAACTTCAAAATTCTATCGCATGACTTTATAAATGGGAATAAAATATATTTAAAAAATTACAAAACAACTTTTATAAATTCATAATTTAAATTATAATAAAATGTATTAAAAAATAAAAAAAATGTAATTTGATTTAAAGTGTGTGAGTGAAGTAATGTAAACGTTGTGTGATAAATTTATTATTGTTGAATTGTAGTATTGTGTATATTTATAAATATTTAATAAAATTCCTATCCATGTGCTTGTATTGAGTGAGTAAAATGACTATGATTTACCATTTTCATTTTCCTTTTCTTTTCCTTCCATTCTGATTCTACTTTTACTTTTCTTTTTAAATATTTAAAACTATATTTTACCAAGGCCAATCACTTTATATTCTCTTAAATTTTAAAAGGATGTAATCTGTTCCTATTCCTTTTTAATTAAACCAAAAAACGGAAATTGAGGGGTCAGTTTTTGTTCAATTAAAAGGAATCAAGGTTTTTTTATTTTAGAAAATTAATCACACACTTTAAATAAAAAACCCTCTTAAAACAACTAATCCTAATCCAATTTCTATAATTTAATATTAATTATATTTAATGTAGAATATGTTTAATTGTGTTTGTGTATAATAAAATATATAAAAAATAAAATAAAGATTGACCTATTTAATTTATGTGTATGGTAATATATATAATATTGTAAATAAAATAAATGATTTTTTAAATGTGGGAAAAGTGAAGGTTAAAATTTATCAAAATAAAGTCCTTGAATGGGTTAGGGGTAAGGGTTGGGTTAATAAATAAAAATAATGTATTTAATTTGAATTGAATGGTATTAAATAGATGGATAAGACCAAGGTGAGAGTCCAGAAAAATTATGACCTTAGTTTTAAACACTTATTCATTAACCACCCTTAATAAACTAAATACTGTTACATTAAAATTACACTGGATGTTAATGGATGTCTCACTAAAGATCTCAAGGTAAACTTATTCCATACTCTATCATCATAATAACCTTTTAATTTATCATTATTCAATAAATACATAATAAATTATATAAAACTCTTATTTTAATTTTTAAAAATTAATTTAAATAGAATACTTCCATGGATAATAAAATTACTAATAAAGAATGAGATAATATTAATTTGTCCTAAAAAAAAATGAAACGGACCTAAACTTTTTACCTAAACTTTTCACCTAAAAATAACTGAAAAATACCTAAAAAATATTAAAACTGTCCTAAAG
>JAQGCN010000819.1:0-14490 GCA_034699725.1 Friesea truncata | reverse complement strand
CTGCTGCGAAAGAATATCAAGTGAATCGAAGACGCTTTCAAGAATGGAAATCGAATGAAAAGTCGATAGCTGATATTGAATTAAGGTTTAATAATTAATAATTATTCGATTTAATAAGTAAACCAAGGGGGGAATTTTTCTAAATTTTTCAAAAAATTTTTTTTCAGATTTCAGTCTAAAAAGTAAAAATCCGATTTATGACATTTAAAGTCGATTCTGAAAAAATTTTGAAAAAAAAATTTTTTTTGAAAAATTCCATTTTAAGGAACAAGTTTTTTAAAAGAAATTTTTTTTTTCGTTTCCTCATAAGCGACAAAATGACCTCTACAAAAGTTGTTCAGAATTAAATTCTAGACAACTTTTTCCTCTGCCGTTTTCACATATGGTCTCACATTGTGGGATTAAGTAATCTGTTAGGTGAAAATGGGCGAACCAAACATGCAGATTAATCCCACAATGTGGTATCACAGAAAAAAATTCGAAAGGGGAAAGTTGTACAATTCTGAACAACTTTTGTGGAGGTCATTCTGTCGCTTGTGAGGAAACGAAAAAAAACTTGTGAAATTTTAAAAAGTACTTTTTAAAAAACAGAAATTTTTTGAATGTCATAAATCGGATTTTTAGACTGAAATCTGAAAAAAAAATTTTTTTGAAAAACTTCGAAAAATTCTGTGTCCCCCTTTGGTCGAATCCAACCAATTAATTTAAAAAAAATTAGTGTCATTTCTTTAAAATGTGAATGGGTAGAAAGGAAAGAAGCGTTTGACCGTTAGATATTGAAACGAACACTGAAAGTTCTGACAGTGAAATAAAGTAAAATTATGTAAAAAATGTAAAATGTTGTAGTTTGATACTAGCAGTGATGCTGGTTTAGTAGATTTAAAATAAAGCTTTTCGTTAAAAATTAAATAAACGCGCATCCCTAATAAACGCGCAGTTCCTAATAAACGCTCAGGGGTCGGACCCCAAAAATTAATTAAACGCACAGTGCGTTTAATTGGAATTTTACGGTATATTTCAAAATTGAGAAATTTCTAGCTTTAGTTCAACTAAGTGTATATTCTCGTTTCGATGATTTTATATTAAAATTGGAATAATAATGAAAAAAGAATGAGGACAAACGTTCCTTTTGATGTAAAAAATCTTATGAGCAAACTAATATGACAAAGGAAAGGAAGAAGAGCCTAATGATAATAATATCATTAATGTATCAAAGACCACCTCTTGATAGAGGAGGAGGAAAACTGGAAAAAGGGAGAAAAGTGAAAGCTTTGAACTTGTTTTGGAAAATCATAATAAAGCACGTAGCTTATAACATTGCATTGCAGAAGTTGAGGTGACTCAGAATTTCCATAAAATGGACTCCAAAGCTCTCTGAGGGGAAAAGTTCAATATTTTTTATTAAAAGGGAGAGGTTTATAGGAAACATGACCAGCTCATGGTAGGGTCTGTCTGTATCATATTTCTGTTTGTATCCTTCTTCTATTTCTCATATAAACCAAAGACATGGAGAAAGTGCGTGTGTTTAGAGAGAAAGAAAGAGGATAAAGTCAAAGAAAAAGGAAAGAGGAGAGGGGGGATTAGGGCAAGCAGCGGCGGCGGCTTGTGTCCGATAGTTGTAGTGTAGTCATGTAGTGAAAGTGTAAGCGTGAGACCTACTTAGTCGTAGGGAACGATTTCTAGTGAATTTATATTTCCCATCTGAGTTGACATTATTAAAGTCTGAACCTCATTTTTTTGATCCGAGAACTTAGATGGTCATTGACAGAATATGAACAACCTAAGCATACTATTCCTTCGGGTTAAAATGTTAAAGACGTCCATGTTGACATTTCTCTTTCTCCGTGATGCCCACCAGGGAATCTCTAGCGTGTCACGGAGATTAGGAAAATGAGAGTCACCATAGCATAGGTCTTCGAGAACCCACAGTTCGTGACCGAATAGATGTTGGTTCTCGGGTTATAAACCACAATTGGAGGTGTCACGCTAAGTCATTCGGACTCAATGAACAGAAAACTAACCAAAAGATTCAAAACTTTAGTTTTTGACAGCTCACGCAAAAAAAAGAAAAACTTTCCGTGTTTCGGTTATTTAATCGCTTTTCTCTCTATTTATGATAGGAATTTATTAAATAAACGCAAAGGTCAAAAATTTATTTAATTTAAAAACTTACAAAAAAAAATCTCAACCAAACAACACAGGAAAGGAAATGTATTTCCTTCAAAATGAAATCTAAAAGTTGCTCATTAAAAATTTCAAAGAAAAACAATCGATAAAATTTTTAAGATTCAGGAAAGAAGAGTAGTCAAGGGATTAGAAAGAGAAAGTGTCTCAAAATCTTTATCGGAGAAATGGATGCATTAGTGCAAGAAAAATATTTTGACTTGGTTCTTCCAAAGCTTCTTTTCTCAAATCCTGCATAATTTATTTTGATGGGAAGCTCACATTATTTGACGTTTAAAAGCTCTAAATCTGATAGAAAGCGTCGGGAGCTTTCTTAGGAAAAGGTGGGTTGCTCCGTCGACTTTCTTATCAATCTCCTTCCATGCACACAAGAGACTTTAATTTAAATGCAAACATCAACTTTCTCTTTCCTTTCACTTGAGTTGAAATTTTGTGGTAAAATGCGGACTAAGTGCAGAGGTTACTACCTAATAAAATAAAAAAAAGTCTGACGGAGGAAACCCTGTACGACGTGACACTCCATCCATTCACATCAAGTCTGAATCCAAAAATATAAAATCTACAAATGGATAGAGAAAGCTCCTTTCTAAACTTAAAATCCATCTTCCTTTATAAAGAAGAGGCTTAAATTTAAAAGGAAAAACCAAACATTAAAATTATAGCAGCGTCACATAACTATAAAATTCACAACAGGAAGAAGACAGACATCGTTTCCAATGAAAAATTGAGCAAGCTTCCATTTTTTTTGTAAATATTTAAACTAATATCTTTCATACATTTTCTCGTGTGTTTTTATATGATTTCGTATTATATTATCTTGGAAAGAAAATTAAATTTCAAATGATTGAATACATGTCTCACTGGGATTCAAAATAGAGCAAGGAGACTGATCTTATAATAAGTTAGATCCTTAAATAAGTTTCTCTTGTTTCAATCTATCTTCGTTATGAGATAAATGCAAAGGTAAGTTATAGATAGAAATGACCTTCCATAGAAAATATACTCTAACATCTCTCTAGAGACTATTTGACAAGTTCCAAACTCTGAAATATGTTTCTAATGTATTATTTCCTGAACATTGACCACACATAATACAAAACTAATAAAAGGTAGAATTGACTTTTATTTCTAATTAGAATTGATGTGTTACATAAATCTCTGTCCAAATTATCTTAAAATTCTTAAAGTGGAAGCAAAAACTAATATGACCAGTAGTAAATGAGACAATATAGGCTTAAGTAATCATGTCTTGGAATTTTCATGCACTTTTACCCTTTTAGTTTTTATTTTTACCGTGGAAAAGTTAAGGATCAAGGATCTAATAAGGAAAGCTTTCAAAGAAAAATAGTAATAGCCTATCTAATGAAAATGAGAAGAGAAATTAAGCTCTCATGACTTTTGCTAAAGAAAGCTGAAGCTCCTGCCCTTTTCCTTTATTTTAGTAAAACAAACGAAAACGGAACCCTATTCCATCTTTACCAGTTTTTCATTTAAGTGAGTAGGCTCTATGTCTTATTATTGTCAGGATAAACAAATTGAAGTTGAACTTAATTACAATCCTTCTTCTTCTTCTCCATTCCTGACGCTTCCTTTTTCCCATTGAAAAAGAAAATACGTGTTCCGCATATTGGAAAGTAAGCTTTTCTTCTTCTAACATGCATGCTTTCCTTACTACATCCAATAAACAAACATAACTTCCTACCACGTAGAAATTACATAATTTATTCTTGCTCAATATTTTTTAACCTTAACATAGCGATGTTATATCAATTGATATGTATACTTCTATTAAGGTACGACGTAATAAAGGGAAGGTTATGTTTGTAATGTAATACAACTTAGAATTAGGATATTTAAGAACAAAAGTTGAAACAGAAAGTTAAAATTCTAAAAAGAAGGGTGAGTCACTTTTTTCACATGTTAGATGGATTACGGTAGGGTTTTGTAATTAGTTCCGTTAATGTTAACTTCCGTCGGTCGTAGAATTAGACGTTGACTCTTATATTCAAACTTGTCAGATGCCAACCATTATTTTCACTTTTACCCTCCTCCTACTCCATTCCATTAAATTTCTACTGCTTTGGTATTGTCCCCACTGTTTCAGGTTTTTCAAAGTTACATGATCATTGTCATGATATCATAAAATGATTAACTTATAAAAAATAATTTCCATAATTCCTCGACTTTTTCCATTTATCACATCCAATCTAATCTAAAAATTTCACCTTTAACTCTTACATTATCAGTTATAATTTACAGGAAAACAGAAGGAATTTTAAGTTTTTTTCAGCAGTATCTTTTCTAAAAATTTTAGAGTCACATACATCACATCCAATATTCGCAGGAAGCTC
Organism: Friesea truncata; assembly: GCA_034699725.1. NCBI lineage: Eukaryota > Metazoa > Arthropoda > Collembola > Poduromorpha > Neanuridae > Friesea > Friesea truncata. Next base: position 9,955 of record JAQGCN010000819.1, on the reverse strand, counting down.
CCCTGTAATATCTCACTACTCCTTGCCTCATGTTGTTAATAATAATCTTTTGTTGACGTCCCCGCTGAGAGAAAAGCGGAAGAGAAAGTAAATGAGGAAAGAGAAGCTATAAAATATTTCCTACTTTCAGGATTCATCCACATCAAAAATATAGAGTTCATAAAAAGCAGCTGAGGTAAGGCTCCTAAAAGGACTACTCCCTTCTTCTTCCCATCCCTTAATCTCTTCTACTCATGAGCTACACTTCCGCCAGATGTGACTGAACAAAATTCCAGTATCAGCATTGTCCTTTCTTATACTCCAAGGGGACTTCAATTGAAGGAAGATATCGTATCTCATATGAGCTCTCTGCCTTACACCTTCTTCACACATCACCACCATTCCGACGACGACGACGAGTCTCCTTGGAATTACCCATCAATATGGTGGTTTCTCCTCATATTATCCCCATATCTCATCTTCCTAATGGACCAACCGACCGGTTGACATCCAAGACTTTGGCAACACATGGAACTCTACTCAATTTTCTACAAGGTTATCCCTTCCCCTCTCTTACACCTTAGACTCATATATTGTAATTAACGTCAAATTAATAGACTCATCATCAATCCTCAGCCTCATACCCAAACTTAACCGAATCCTAATAAAATATTCATTTAAATCTTCACTATGGCTGGAATTAGTTTTTAACCCTTCAAAAGAATCTCTCCAACGTTGTAATATTGAAGAGGAAGGACGAAAGGAAGAGATGAAAGGAAAACCACTTCAATACTCAATCTCGGCTTAAGCCCTCTCTGTCACCATGGACAAGGATAAGAGAGTGATGATGAGGATGAACATGCATGCTTTCTCTTATGTCATCATGGAAAACGACGTAAAACGGACAAGTGTTGTGTTTCAGCGCTTCTTGAATTTCCTTATAACCTTGCCTTATAATTTTCATTTGCGTATCCACTTTCATCGTACTCGAAAAGGAACTTTCTTCAGGTTCTTAGCGACCACTTCTTTCTATATGATTTATATCTTACACTAATTAAATTTTACTGAAATCAAAAACCACAGGGAAAATGCCTTATAAATCCCATATATTAGAAAATGGAAGAAAGTAAGCAAACTATTTTGACAGAGGAATGAATCAAGAACTTGACTTTATGACTTAAGAATTCCACGGTTTTCTCTTATAACTTACAGTCAGAAGGGGAAAGGGAAAGTTGTGGATTCCCAAACATGCCCAAGGACTTATTTCTTTACCACAAACAATGGCAGGATCTGACAAAATTTATGCAGGATTGAAAATTCTTCAACATTCTTTATAGTTTCAAAATTCTGTTTAATATTCAACTACAGCTTCCATAAAATTTTTTATATTTATAACAGGAAACTTTACTATAAGAAAGTAAAAAAATACTTTTAGACTTAAGAAATTTTTTCTTCATTAGATCAATTTGGTATTTCGAAAAGAAAAATACCGATATATGTATACAACGTTATAATCGTCAATTAATCAGTTTGTATTTTATATGAAACTTCCAACCGAAATATTGCAGCTGGTGGATTTCACTCAATAAATTTTTTCAAAGGAGTTAATAGTGGAAACGGGATAGAAAACAGAAATGCACCAAATCTACGAAGAAGTCAATGTTAACTTGTAAATTCGAGAAATTCTACGAGTTGTATGAAGTTACTGGCGAGCGATAAGAAGAACTTTCCCCAATCCATTCAATCTTACACTAAAAAAAAGAAGAAAACCAAAACGGAAAAATTCTATTAGTGGAAATGCTCATTTTAAAGATTGGGGTCATAAAGTAAAGTAAATCCTTTGCTTTTAAGGGATGGATGTACGGAGAAAGTGGATAAGTTAGAAAAAGGAAGGAGCTTATCTCGTGAATGATGCAGAAGGACGATGGACGATACGACGGGGAGTGGTAGTGGGCTAAATTAGACGATTGCGTGCAGGAGTCATTACACACGCCAACGCTCAAAGCAAAACGAATAGATTCAACAAATTTTTAGTACTTTATTTCCCAACCCAGGAAAAACATTCACAAAGTTTTTTTTAGTTTTGTTTTTTGCCTTTTGTGTTATTTTACCGAAATTTCTTTGAAGATTCCAACCAAAAAGTCCAACTTCAATTTAAGTGAAAGAACAATAAAAGTAGAGTCATAAGCATAAGCATGATTCCAAAGTTCTGAAAATTAGCAAGTTCCATGAAATTGGTTCTAATAAAAATAAAAAAAATAAAATTGTTGAGCCTTTAACGTTGAGGGTTGGTAGTTGACGTTGACGGAAATTGTCAATGCGATTGTCTTTTCTCTTGGAAAGAGAAGAAAAGAATGGTAGAAAAGGAAAGGAGTGAAAGTTAGAGAAAATTGCTAAATGCTTTCTCCATTAAGGAACTAACTGTTGTCGTTGTTGAAAGGAAATGGACGGGTTTTGACTTTATAGGGACCATTGAAGAATAAGCCAGTGGTGTGCTTGCTCTGTTCTCTTGACTTCCAATTAACTTTCTCCTTTATTGTAAAAAAAAAGATAAGTTAAATTTAACTCTTAGTTAAGGATAGATGTGTTTAGGATAAAACTGAATTTAACTCAGAATCAGCAAAAGGAATCTTAACTTAAAGAACGTATCTTTTCCTTAGGGTATTGCTGACTGGGGAAAAAAATCCGTCATAGGTTGAATGAGTAAGGGTGTCCTCTTTCCTTTAGTAAGTAGTAAGTCCGATGAGTGAAAGCAATGAAAGTTTATGGATGACTATAAAGTTTCTCATGTCAGATCATTTCACATCCCTTATTTCTAAATTAAAGCCAATATTCTACTCAGACCCTTGTATGGTATTACTAGGCTCTTTTTCTTTCATTAGATTACATCTTTTCTCTTGTCTCTTTCTTCAAATCAAATCTTAAACGGAACCTCCAAGGGAATCTTCCAATTTTTCAAGTCTGATCTCTCTGAGCTCTAAGTGAAGAAGAAGGGAAAAGAACTTATGACAAGCGTATTGCAATATACTTCCATGTTAAAATTTAATCTCATCCTATTCTGTTGACTCAAAAATATTTCCAAGAAATGTAGACTTTTTCACTTCAACAAAGACAGCTTAGCTCTCTCATTCTTATAAGTCTACCATACTTTTATTTGAGAATGTAAAATCTGTTGATTTAAAAATTGAAATTCAAACTCATTTAAGTTTAATGTAATATTTTATATTCAATTCATTTAAAACTTTTTCTTCAAACTTGTGACAAAAATGAAGAATTTTTAAAATGCAAACGAATAAAATTAAAGTAAAAAGCTAATAAGCAGTCTCCTTATGATTTTAAGATTCATAAAACCACTTGAAATCTTTTTAAACACGAAAATATTGTTAATTTGATGACAACAAAAAGATGGGATGCTGCTTTGTTTTACACAAGTCCACTTCACGTAGATAGGATAGTTAGATTTAGGAAACTCTTATGGACACTCAAGATGAAAGCAAGAGGGAGAAAGTTCAAGTGAACTCAGAGATGAAGGTTTCAAACATAAAAGAAAAGGTTCTCTATGAGATAATTCATCATCAAAAAATTTTAAAGTAAAAAATCCCACACAAAGAATCAGTTCTTGACGTATAAGGAGCCACGTAGTCCTTTTTTTGTTCTTTCTGAAAAAATCTGGGAAAGTATTCTGTGGTTCGTATGAAAGTAATCAAACAAAAAAACAAGACGAACTTCCTCGTTTACTCCGGCTTGATTTTCTCCCAAAGTAAACACAAGATCTCTTTTAGGTTCTTACACAGTCACTTAACCAGAACAGAATAAAGATTCTTTTTCCCTTTAAGCTCAAAGCTCAACCTTTAGGAAAAAACTGAAGGTATCATCTCTTCAATTTGTGTAAAGTGGTTTTCTCATAACCATTAGACGTCCTAGTCATGTTCCGTAAATAAAGAGGTACAAGATGTCAGATTACTCACTCTACACCAAAAAACCACGACCATCACCCGTTCCGGTTTTAATCAAGGGGAAAACGAGTGGAGAAAATGGACAGCTCACCATCAAATTAAACTAATAACGCACCAGTCTGCAAGAGAAAGTGTCAAAAGACTCTCCCTTCTTTTCTCAATACCAAGAAGTAAAAGTAACCGGTATGGATGGTTGTGGCTGTTTGCTAACAGGATTTCTGTCATTACCAACTCAAGTTGGAAATGAAATGACAGGGGGCAAAATAAAAGGAGAGAAGGCAAACCGTGTTAAACTAATTAACTCAAACGTCACTTCAGACAGGGAACACCAGCGATTTTCTCGTTTTTCTCTATGAAAGAAAATAAACTCACAAATTGGTTTTTGGTTTTACAAAATTACGCTCTATAATTTACCATGCCAAGTTCTTGTCAAAATCTAAGTTTCTAAAATCAGTTTTTAGACAATGACTTTCTATGAGTGAAAGTTTTCAAACATTTATATCATAATGAATGATAAATGAAATTTAATTTGATTGTAAATTGTTTCATTAAATGTACGAAATTTTTTAAAACTTGACTTAACTACATAATTGCGTGATAAAAAATTTCTCGTAATTAAAATCTCGGATTCACGAAACGAAAGCGGTCTCTAATCATCTTATTGAGCAATTTGGTGTCTGGTTTAAGTAAACTCACACAACCAGTATTTTATAAGAAACGCCTTTTGCAACTTTCTTTATTTGTTTCTCTTTTAGAAAATTAAAGGTAAACCCAAACTTTCTCTTAGAAAGAAGTGAAAGCTAAAACAAATGAAAACTTTCGACCTTTGTGGTTTAAAATGTTTAAATGAATTTCGTGGCTTTTTTGCATTAAAATTTTTATTTAGCGAATTGTATTTTCCAACTTTTTATTAGTGTGGTCGGTGTGCAAATTGAATTAAGATTTGTTAATAAAATGATTTTCTGCTTAATTTAGACAGTGTAATACAAAAAAAAAGCATAAGAAAGAATTCTTTAACTTACTGCCTCTGTGTGTATGGGATGAACAGCAAAAAGCATTGCAGCAACGAAACTTCCAAGTTCCGGTAGAAAAAGTCCACAGACCCTAGAGAAAAGTTAAAAAACAAAAAAAGAATTTTTAAGACTTGTTTTCCATAAAACCATTTCAGAAGGAGGAAGTTGTGTTGTTGGACTCTTGCAGGAAGAGAAAGAATTTTTGGTATAAAGTTCATAAAAGAAAGAGAAAGTCCAACGGAAGGGAGACTGGAGAAAAGGAGATTATGAGTTTCTCTCTAGAGTTATAAAATAATGCTTTAATAAAGTGAAAGTAGGAAACTTACCGATAGTAAAGAACGGAGACGAAGGTATGGAGAACCATATTCACTAGGTGGTAGCCAACAGGATTCAATTTATCCACCAGGTAATTCAATCTGAAGGTAAGAACCGTAAGTGGTCGATAGGATTTATGAGAAATTTCCTGTAGAAGAGAAAGGAAAAAATTAAAAATTCATATCAACATCCTACTATTCGTACTCCATTTAATTATAGTTTATAACATTAGAGAATGAAAAAGAACCGAAGTAGGGGAGGGCGGAGGGGGATTCTACTATGGATCTTTATCACCCAATTAGAAGAAAGCCTTCACCCACCAACTATTGAAAAAAGGAGAGAAAAATTCTCCAACTGGATATCAATTTTCTCCATTCGTAGATCACAAATGTCACGAAAGAGAAAAAAAAAGGTTTAAGGACGTATAATATGAAATCATAAGTTTCAGAAACCTATAAATAAAATTTACTCCAACTGCCTTGAGAGAAAGTAAAAGAAAAACTGAGACAAAGGAAGCTGAAACAAGTGTTGATCAAAATGAAATTTTTGGAAAAAAATAAAAGTAATAAAAAAATAATATAGTAAGTCCCAAAAAGCTAGCATAAAATACAAAAAAATGGTTAAGATAAATTCATTATCATCAATAATATTTCTTTTTCAAAGTTTTAAGTTTCTTAAAAAGAGAACAAATGAATTTTAGCCTGAGTTATGTATGATTGGTGATATCCTAATATTTCTATTATGATTTTTTCTTCCGTTTCATTGATTTAAAAAGGGAGAACATCACTCAAAGCTCTTAAGAATCAAAGTTTAAGCTTCGTTTACTGAGAAGAAATGTTTATAAGGGTGAATCAGACAGAAGAGTTTCTTTTTCACAGATTTATGAGAAAGTGGAGATTTGAGAATTTGGAGTGATATCATCAATGGTTCATCCCATTGTTGAAGAAAACAGTTGATTCAGGGAAGATAACTTTCATTTCTGAAAAAGGGAGATTTCCTTCTAGAAACAGATGTGTGAGTAGCTGGGAGATAATTCGCTGGAGCATGCGGTATCGATTTATTATAAAGAAAATCTCCCTTTTCTCTCCCTTTCTCTTTCCTTTTTCCCCTCACAAACATTCTAAAAAAAATTTCCATTCCTTTCTCATCCTCATCCACTCTATACAATAATTCGAGAGGAATAGAGAGATCTTATACTCAAACTTTTTACTTGTTTTACTCTCGAAAAATGATATATTTGGACTAAAAGTTTACAAACATTTATCTTATCCATCTATCTTTCTTCTGATTATATTAACTCTGGAACCCCATGTCATGTATGTCCACGTCCTTTCATCATTTAGTCCACCCAAGCCAACCAACCTCGCCTTGTTTTCAGAAATTTTGAAACTTGAGGTTTCGGATAGCTCCTTAAATTTTAAGACTTTGTTTTAGGAACCATAAATAGTGAACAGTGGAAACCCCTCCTATGATTTCAGCCTACTGGAAGGGAAAAAGCTTTAAAACTTTTGATGGATGACTCACAAGTTGACTCGTAAAATAGGATAGAAAAAAAAGATAGTTTACTAGTATTGTTATACGAGAGTAAAAAAAATGAGATTCCCAAGAATTTTTTTTGATGAACCACAAGAGAAAACAGAATGTGTATTCAAAACACAAAAATGAAGTAAAATGTTAGACAAATAAAACAAGGAGAGATAAACGATGGAAGAGCTTTACTTTATTTTATACAAATAAAAATCGAGACAAGAAAAATGGAATTTACTATAGTAGTACTTAAGAAACTATTTGAAACTAAACGCTTGAGATTCTTCTTTCAATGAGTGAAAGCTCTAAAAACTCATTCCTTAAAAGGTTCACCACATAAAAATAAGTTACATAAAACGTAATAGTAAGATCTTTTATATTAAAATATCGTATGTAAAATGCAGACATATATTAGGGTAGGAAACTGAGTATGAATAGAAATAGATCTTAAGAAGACATATTTTCCTTGGTTATATTACACCTTGGAAGAGTGAAAAGCGGGTGGTAGAAAATAGAAATAAGGATACGGAGTTAGACTTCTTTGGTGGTGAAAAAGGAGGCAAAGGTCGTAAATAACAAGTGAAATTGGAATTTTTCGTCGAGTAAACATGAGAGAGATTTTTCTCTTACTTCTTTCTACTATCTCTCTTTTTCTCTGACTTTCACTCTAAGGACTTTACTGTATGAGCATGTTTCGAGGTTTTTGAGGTTCTTGAGGGACTTGGAAAAATTCCGCGTATTCGTCACGTCGACTCCCCACAGATTAAAACGAGAGTACAGACCTAATGTGCGGGAGGGGCGCTTAGGGAGGTGGGAAGATTGGCTTGAGCTTCAGAGTCTCCAACTTTCTTTTCTATCCACCACTTGTGTGACAAGAAGAAGAAGAAATGGAGGGGTTGGCATTACTTCTGAGAAAACTGACAAGATGCGATTAGACGCCTAGACCAAGACATCTTATCCTAAACTTTATGTCGGGGTATCAAGGGAAATATACTTGCATTTCAAAATAAAAACTCAAGTTATAATTCTTTATGAGAAACTTTTAGTAATTGTATTCAATTTCCCATTTTCATCGACAACCCCCAATTGTCCAATTCAATCTATTTTTCACCTCAAATCAATTCAAGACAATTCATCAGTCAGACTCTCAACGATCAAGGCAAAAAGTATCCATTCTTTTTATTACCCCAACTTCGTCTTGGGACTTCCATCCACCATAGATAGGATACGAAGTCAAACTACTACTCAACCTAGGCCAACAATGATAAGAGAAGGCCGGTTTTTCTCTGTGTTAGAGTTGAAGTTTTTGGCGAGAGAAAAATGAACTAATCCGTAGCTTAGTAAGAGATGCACGGAGTGCGTCAAGTGGCGCCAGCCTTGGCACCACATGACGCACAGTCTTATTCTGTAACTGTGATGAGTTTAGTTCATTTTTGCTCCGCACAGGCTTCACTTTCTCCTATCTAAAAAATCGGCCTTCTCTTATCATTGTTGGCCTAGACTCAACTGACTAAAGTTAAACTCTCAATTTCACTTTCACTTTAAGTAAAAAAAAGTTGAGGCTCATTCCCTCAGTCAGCCTTCTTGGAAGAAAATAACGATGATTTCAAACTTGAAGAAAAAGGAAAAGTGAAAATTGATTCAAAGTAAAAACTACTATCCCGTCAACAACTTTTCTCCCTTGGATATAAAAATTGAGCTTACAAAAACACTTATGCTTAGGGTGAGAGTCAAAATTGATACGGGAGGAGGAAAAGATGGTGAAAGTATTTTGAAGATAAGTTGCAGATAGAAAATTGCATTAAGCTATGCGCATCTTCGTCTCAAAAAATTTCTTCTTTTCTCCAGGTACTCAGGACTTCTCTTTCACAATTTTTTTAGTATGAAAAAAATGAGCCGGCTTGTCTTCTTAAATTCTACAGAAACTTTAGAAGATATACTTTTCCCAGATGTTTGACGAGGAGCTTTTCCTCTCTTCAGCCGGAAATAATAAACCGAAAGGAGGGACGGGATGTAAAGAAAGCTTTTAAGTTATTTGGGATAGCTGAGCCTTCTCGTACACAAGAAGGAAAGAGGGATAGGGGAGAAAGCTTTTTCTTTCTGTGCTTTTTAAGGAATCTGATATTAATGGGGATGAAGAAGCAGGTTAGAAGAATGTGTTCAGGTTGTTTTGAAGGGTGTAGTCGAGTAAGAAGAAAGTTAGAAATTCACCTAATCCTCTCATGATGTTCCAAAGGAACATTATTCACCTCATTTATTTTCTGCTTTAAAGCAACGAAGGGGAAGATTCAAAGTAGACAAGTGACCCTTCTTCCTTGAATTTCAAAAAAGTGGCATAATGCTTGCCGGTTGTAATAATACATCATACTGGATTAAATTTTTATGATCTCTATTTATTATAGAAACAAGGTTCATGCTAATCATTTTTTGAATTCATTTTTTTCTAGTTTGAAATTAAGTTTGATTTGTGAGCAATGAGAATTATTTTAAATCCGTTAAAAACCATTGTCCGAAGGCCTCTGGAGCTGACATGCCATGGAGGCCTTCGGACACTGGTTTTTAACTGACTTTAAAAAAATCTAGTTGTATGAATAAATGAATTTTAGTTCAAAATAAAAATGTGAATGTGGAAATGTGCTGCTAAATAATTTAAGCCTGACAGCTTAATTCATGAGGCTTTACTAATTTTCAATCATCTTATTCCTTCAGCCATTTTATTCTCACTTTCTAACTTAAGCTCCTTGTTCATTCATGAATTCCTCATCCTCCTATTAGAAAAGATTATGCTCGTGAAGAAGAAAATGAAACCTTTTAATTCCTTAGAAGTGGAGGCGATAGAGTTGAAATCAAGTAAAAGTAACTATTAAATTCTAGGACTTTAGAAGCTTAGTTTCTGAGAGAGTTGGAGTAAGTCTGAAAATGGCATCAATTGGGTATTTTAAAATAAAGGATCTCCCTTTGAGAATGATAATTGCTTCTTTTAATGAGCTCTCCACATCACTTGTCACTCTGTCCCCAGATTACTGAGTAGTATCATGAATCGAATTGCCTTTGAGACAATTCTTGAAGACAGAAAAACATTGAAACCTATAAGGATAGCCCCCTTCCCCACCAAGAAGACATGGAGCGCATACTCGAAGATCCCCTTTTCTTTAACCAAGAAAT
>JAQGCN010000818.1:0-14502 GCA_034699725.1 Friesea truncata | reverse complement strand
CTTAGGAGAAGTCCCTTAAGGACTGCTCCGATTTTGCTCATTTTTGAACTTGACCTCAGTTATGACCTCAAATGCTCTTGTACCAAGTTTAATTGATATTCGTTAACTCGTTCTCGAGTTATCGTGCTAACAGACAGACGGATGGACAGACGGACAGACGGACAGACATTTAGATCACATATACCTCCTTCGTCGGTTAATAAGTTGGATGATTCTTTCTTATGATGATGTTCTCTTCTTTCATGCTGATGATGCAGAGGAAGGCTTTCGTTGTGGTTATACAAGTGCAAACCTGAATTGGGACAGCAATTACAGTGGAATTAAGTTCACTATAACTGTGTCAAAACGTAAGTATACACACAACGCACTTGTACTATACAATAATTATAAATTAAAAATTTGAAATAATAATTTAGGAGCTGAAGGATCAGTTGATATTGTTTCGTCGAATTCGGTAATGACCTTCCCAAATTCAAACGCTCTTCTTAGCAACTTTTCAAAATATTTTCTCGTTGAAAATCTCTCCGATTGCAAAGTCGAAGTTGGTGAAAAGGCATTTCCTGCCCATCGCTTGGTTTTAGCAAGTAAACAGAAAATGATTATTACACAACTCCATTTTCAAATATAATTTTGCTTTGTTAATTTTAGGAATTAGTGGATTTTGTCAACGCATGTTTGAAACTGAAATGGATGAAAACAAAAATAAAGTATGGAAAATCGATGGTTTTGAACCAGCAGTTGTTGAAGAATTTTTGGAATATGCTTACAAAGGAACTTCAAAAAATCTTACAATGGCTCAAAATACTGAATTCTTGATGGATTTATTCAAAATGGGAAACAAATACGATGTTGTACCATTAAAATCTCAATGTGAGGAATTACTCAAGAATCTGATCAATTCAGAGAATGTTGTGGATTTATTCCAATTCGGATTTGATTATGGATTGGAAAGTTTGATGGCTGCTGCTAAAATCTATTTTGATAGGTTAGAATATAATTAGCAATTATTAGCAATTATATCTACAATTTAATTCTTTTTCATAGATTCAAAAAACAGATCCTTCCTGATTTTGATGCATTCAGCGGTTTTCTAGGAAAGTATCCTGCCACAATCATTTACAAACTTTTTGAATAAGTGAAGTAAGTGATGGCGTTACGTTACCCACCAACTTAAACTTACTCCTATTATAATCTTTCCATACTAAATTTTTCATGGCGTCTTTAATTTTTGTCAAGAAATAAAATATTTCTTGAATTTGTCCTTGCTATCCTTAACGAAATTGTTGAAAGTTACACTTTTAAATGAGACTTACAACAGCAGAACAACAGAAATCTGAGGCAAGCGCTTTTTACCTTTTTAGGATATTTTTGTTAATTTGATCTTTTCTTAGAAAAACTTTAAAGTACCCGAAAATGTTAATCTTTTAAAAATTAAATGCGAATCTTAATCTAAAGAATATACTTCTGCTGAATCACAGAAGATTAAATTACAAGAAAATGACCAGGAGAGACCAACCCATGATCAATTATGTCGATTTATTAGTATACAAACGAAATAATCACCTTCAATCTTGGTAAATAATTGATATATATATTATAACTTTTTTAATTTATTTTTTAGTTTCAGTTTACTGCAAAAGAAAGTTTTTTGCCAAGTTTAAAATTGTAATAAATAAAAAAGAAATTCAGCCAATCACATTAAATTAAATATTTTATTCATTAAAAAATTTACTTTTGAGATTTGAACAAATTTTATAATGTTGTTGGTTCAGCAACTTCGATAGCGTATCCTATGGCGATTTTTGTAAATTCTTTAACTTGTTCAAAATTAACTTGATCAACTGTATCTCTAGCTGTGTGCATATCAGGATGAAAATCAATTTCAACAGGAAAAGCTGCAGGAAATCCATATGATGTAAAAGATGCGTGGTCTGAACATCCATATCCACATGAGGTGTCTTTCCATTTCCAAAGGAGGTATTCATCAACAACTAATCGGATAAAGGTAGAAAGTTGTCGATTTGTACGATCAGTTACAATACCAATTGATTCATCACCAGCATAATATCCAACAACATCAAAATTTACCATAGAAATAACTTTAACATTATTTCTTGCATATTCTTCAGCTATATCTCCACTTCCTCTCAATCCAACTTCTTCAGCAGCATACCATTGGAATTCGATGGTTCTCTTTGGAATAAATCCACCTTCGAGAAGTACACGAAGTGTTTCTAAAAGTACAACAGATCCACTTGCATTATCATCTGCACCTGGTGCGGGACTACTCGGAATAAAATTAGTAGAATCCAAATGAGCTCCAAGGATTACTATTTCATTCTTAAGTGATGGATCTGATCCTTCAAGTTTTGCAATAATACTTGGTTGACGCCAACTGTGCTTGTAAATTTGAGCGGATGCTTTACCTTGATAATTACTTGAATCAATGGATGTTTTAACTTCAGATAGAAGCCAAAGTGCAGATTCTTCACCATTTTTGGTATTGTACACTCGGTTGAAGAAGTCACTGAATGATACAATGAAAGATCTTGAACGTTGAGAATCGATGCTATTAAGTAAACCTGATACAGTTGATTGATATCTTAAAGTACTTGGGATTTCTGTAAGATACAAAAATTTAAAATTTACTTTTATAAAAATAAAACACAAAATTTCAAGTATATATTTCAGAGATAACTTACGTGATATATGTTGATCTGGTTGAGATAGAAATGATCGAGAGACAGGATGTCTATCAGTAATATCAATAAATGATACACCAATTTTCTTTAATGCGATCAAAGTAGGTTCATCTACCCATTGTCCATTGTCACTTTCGCTTGTTTTAATTAGCCTTTTACCTTCAAATTCTGCTGGACGAGCAAATACGATTCCCAAACATAGGGATAAAAACACCAAACCAAAAATTTGAACTTTCATTTTGATTTTATTATTTTAGAAATTTAGTAAAGGTAGATGGCTAACAAATGATAAATTGATATGAAATATTTGGTATTTTTATAGTAAATTACAAGTGGTTGGTTATCATACGAGGTTTTCCCCTTTCTTCAATCATAATTAAATTCCAATAAAATTATTTTAGAGATAATGATTAAATTCTACAATATTATTTATATTGTGTACTGTTTAATTAATATTTTTATTTAACAATTTCTAATCGTACAGTAAATGTAAAAACCAAATCGTAATCAATCAATGATGTCATCTAATATCATTATTTCATGTTTATATTCAAGTAGTTTGTTCACGTGTAAAAGTTAAAACATTTTGATAAGGATTCTTTTAATAATTTTTAGAATAATTAATTGTTTTTTAATTGTATAGTTAAAAAATAAGAAATAAAAATTAATATAGAGATGTTAGATGCAAGAATACGATAAACAAGTTTATTTGCTGTGTATTGTGAAATAGGATATTTTAATTATAATTTTCTGCGATTGCTTTTGGCTAATACTGAAGTCCAGCTCTGCACCGGCCTCGCACCACCATTTGGTGGCACTTTACGTTTAACAATGTCAAGTTCATCTTGTTTCAAGTTAAATCCATTGTTATCATCTCCCTCTTCAATTGAATTCAATTCATCACCACTTGCTTCAACGTCATTCATAAAATTTGTAATGACGAAAAGTAAAAGCAACGTCAATCCAATCTTTCCCATTATTTTATCACCTTAAAATCAACAAAGATTCTCTTTTTATTTGAAATTAGAGTGCAATTATGCTAATTTTATAATAAAAATATTAATTTACTTACAACAAATCAATGTTAAGTTTTAAATTGTCACCTTTCAAAAACTAAACTAAGTTTCAAATGAAGTGAAAGTAAGTAACAGGATACAACAAGTTTTATACATTTTATACTGCTAAAAAATTTTTTGATATGGTTTTCCTGATATTGTGGTTTAACTCAAGTTATTTTTGAAAAAATATTTAATTGGGTGCCACAAAAATTAAATTGTTAGTTTCAGTTTTTTTTTTTTATTGCAGTTATGAAATATTTGCAATTTGTAATTTATGAACTATACAGGACAAGATGACAAAAATATAAACTAAAAATTTATTTAAATTATTAAATCCAATTACACATTACGTTAGAATTTTATTTAATCCAATTTTGGAAAATTTTTGTTAGAATTAAAAGTAAAGAATTTCTAATATAATTATTTATTTAACAACACTTTCTTCTGCAACAACAACGGTTGCATCCACCGCATCCACCACAGCCTCCTCCACATCCACCACATCCACAATTTCCATTATTATTATCACCTCCACCTCCAGTTGATTCCTTTGGATCGCATTGTGAATCTTCATCAACACCACCACCACCAGTTCCAGTTCCAGTTCCAGTTTCCTTTCCGTATCCTTCTGGTACAAAGGAACACAAGTATCCATTCTTATCTTCTCCACTGATGAAATCATTTTAACAAAATTAGTAAAATTACAATTAGGTAATTAATTAACTGCAATTAATAAAAATTAGTAAAATGTACCTGGTACCACCTTAAATAAAAATAATAAAAAATTATTACTAGTATAATAATAATAATCTGACTTTATTTTTTAATTAAAATTACCTTGCCAAGGATATCCACCTGATGGTGGATTTTCAACGGGGATAGTATTAATCCCTAATACCACATATTTTGATTCGCTTATATAATTTTTTAATGTAGGTTTGTATGTTATATCAAGATTTCTGTCTTCCCAACCCCATGAATTACCCTTCCGTTTTCCACCAATATAAATATAACCATCAATATCTCTATCTTTTATCATCTTCGTAACCTAATAATAACAATATAATATTAATAATTAATATATTTTATTACGTATTGTAAATTACAGTATTTTGTTCTGGTTGATTTTCAATTGAAGCTAAAGTTCCACCCCTTTTTTTACAATCTTCACGTGCATCATCTAATTTTTTCGCCGCATTATTGCCAACTTGTAACAAGAAACATTTTTGAGGATTTCCTTCAGCTGGTGTCCATTCGGAGGTGGGACATTTTGCCAAGGACGTGGCAAACAAACCTAAAATAACAATTTAGTAAAGTAATATAGTTTATAATTTCTAATAGTGAAGAAGCATACCCCATATTAAAAGTATAACTGCTCGAATATTCATCTTCTTTCAATGTTGAATCCTTAAAGTGATTTGTTGGAATATTAAATTGATAGTATGAGAAATTTAGTTTTATGTTAAATTAATTACTTAAATAAAATTTGGATTAATTAAGGTCAATATATTGTAAATCAATATTTAAAACTCAAAATTTAAATTCTATTAATTCTATTAATACTAATTAAACATCATTTTTTTTCTATCATTATAAAGATAAAAAACTATTAAATTTTTTCCATAATAACCAAAGCTTATCGCTTAATTTTTTATGAGTTTATAAGTTTCAAGATTTTCATAAATTTTGATTTTAATTTCTACTAAAATATATTTTATCTCTTCCTGACTATTGTCTAATTAATTTTTCACTTTTTATTTTCATTAACTGGTGAAAGTTACTTGTCCGTCTGTCTGTCAGTTCGAAAACAAACATTTTTTTCTACACCATTCAATATTTTGCAAACCTATTATAATATATAATATAACAGGTTATAGCAATGTGACATAATCACAGAAAGAATATCACAACGCCAGTGATTTTCAGCTCCACATTCAACCACAGTTATTTAAAAGGCATTCAAATTATCAACTGACTTACGGCGGGCATACTTAGTTCACAAAGCATTTTCACTTCAAACTTGATGAAATTGGTTGAAAAACTAATTTAACTAATTAAAAAAATATTCAAAGTGTTTAATGCATATTTTTACTAAGGGTCGAGCAAGTCAGGAAATTAACGAGTGGAATAAGGGTCGACCCTTGACTCGACTCGTAAGTTAAAGGGTCAAAATTCTTTCGACTCGACCCTTACCCTCACCCGCGAGTCAACCGACCCTTGAACAGCCCGAATTTTACAAACAAAAATACAAAATACGTTGATTTAATTTCTTGTTATTCAGATTTCGATTAAATATTTATGCCAATGCAATAATGGAAAAATTTATTGTGAAATTTTTTGACAACTTATTATAAAAGTGTTGAAATGTTTAACTTTATTTGAAAGTTATTTCTCATAATGAATAATAAAGAAACAACATAAATTTATAAACATTTTGTTAGAATAATAGTAATAATATAATTTCCAATTTGAGTAATATTACATATACTAGATATTATTTAAAATGTGCAAATGTTGAAATCTCCTGTATTGCAAGTAGGTGCAGGAGTTTGACAATTGCTCGAAGCAGGATAGACTGAGCAACATTTTGTTCCTGTTATTGCACATGTTCTTCCACGTCCAGTACTCACTGTGTCGTCTCCCATTTTATATAGGCACATGCTTGACAGTGTTCTACCAGAAGATTGGTTGCACAGTCCACTGCAATGAAAAGTTTGACAACTTGGAAGACTTTGTGTTGGAGGCTGTGTTGGTGGAGATACTGTTGGTGGAGCTGGTGTTCCTATTCCACGTCCATCCTCACACTTGCGACACGCTTGTGGATTAAACAGTATATTGCCTAGCTTGCAATGCTCCAAACATACACCTCCTCCTAAGTGTGTCGCTGTAAATCAGTTAGCAAAAATTATATTAATTAATGTGAAATAAAATAGTAAAATAATCAACTCACGTGCTGGGGTTGGCCAAAAACTTCGAACTTCCCATACTTGAATCTAAAAACAAAAATTTTAAATACAGATTCTACGTTTAACAGTTAATCAATATTAATAATATTCACTTACAACAATTAAGACAACACTAAGAATCAATGGAGTTTTCATTATTAAATTACAAAATCATAAACAGAGAATACAGAGTCAGTAGGAATACTTATGACTTTGTTAGAGTCAAATATTAATATGAATATATTGGATTAAAAATTCAACCTTTAAATTTAATTATTTAAAACCATATTTAAATATGGATAATTGAATTGGAATTAATTTATTTTCTCTAAAAAAATAAATTTAAATTATAATTAAAATTAATTAGGGTCAATAATAAATATCATATAATCAATAACCCTTAAAACAGGGAAAAACTTTGCTTTTTTTAATTGTACTTAATTAAATATATGATTTTAAATTTTCTAATTTGAATTAATAATGTATAAGTGAAGGATCTTATTTAAAGAAGAATTCATGAGAATTTATTGATTGATAGTTATAAGGTGTAGGGTTTTTTTTTTGTTTTTAGAAATAATATACATCTAATATGATGATCATTATCAAACTTGAAGGAAGAAGGCATGGCTTTAACACATTAAGAACAATGCAACGCCTTTTTCTCATAACCCGAGAAAGCTTATTTATGCTTAAGCTTAATGGACTGTGTGATGAAGAAAGGAGTTTCAAGTCACGATGGTGGTGGTTCCGTTTCGTTTTCCTCGAGAGAAAATTTCTATGCAAGAAAAGAGAAAAGCTAGGATGAAAATCTGAAATTTTACTTAAGATAGGAAATGAGATTTAAGATGATTGGTTGATAAGATCAAAAGTCATTTCCATTATAATGTATAATAATAATAATATACAATCAGAATAAATATTAAAAAAATATATAATTTATATTATTAGTTTATAAATTCAATTTCTTCAATTTGTAATTGAAGTATATGATTGAGTTTCTTTGAATTTATTTAACTGGAAAAAATATAAAGAAGACAGACATTTGATAGGATTTTAGTAAATTATTTTGAGATTTCAGTTAAAGTGTTAACCCATTCTTTCATACTGTGCGTCAGAGTTATCTAACAAAAGAGATGAAAAGTGATGCCAAGGAGTCGAGTAGTTTTGGGATTTGACGAGAAACCCCAACATTTCATTTATATATCTAATGTTTACGTCATAAGCTTTTATGGACATGAAAGAAGAAAATGCAGAAGACAGCCATTATAAAGCATCTGCTTTAATTCGATTTCTGCTCAGTTAAGCACATTTTTAATTTTTAGAAGAAAAAAGGAATGATATTATATCATTTGTTATTAAAATAAACTTTGTATAAAATTGAGATGTATAATTTTGTTATATTTTAAGAGAAAGACTCTTACAAGAGTATTAATCCAACCATAATCCATAATTTATTTAAAGTATTTATTCATGGTTTGTACTTTGTGGTTGACATGGATGTCAATGTTGAAGATGGTATTGTAGATTGTTCTATCATCCTGTATGTTGAGAAAATTGAATCGTGAGAGAGATTTGGATAATGTATTTGGCAATAAAAGTGTGTGTATCCTGGTGTTATTAGTCTCCAAGACATTTTCTTCGTTAAAATTAATGCGACATCTGTCTACATTGTCTCGTTCCTGTGTGGGGGTCCTGTCGTACTAAAAGATGAGGTTGAGCTTAGGATTCTCTTGAAGTGTGAGACTTGACATAAAAGATAAAGGAGAGGACAAGACCATCAATTTTAAGTTCAAACACGTCAGTCGATACTAAGTTCACACAGTCTGCCTTCATTCAAAATTTTTCACTCTAATTCACATATGGATATCCAATTCTGTCCATCCTCCTGCACCACTGGTTAAGAATGACCAAAATTGTCCATCCATACATATTTTTCCCAATATGTTATAATGTATTCCTTAATAATACTCCTATTATTAATCTATTGCGACTTTTTATCATAAATAAATACAATATTAAACAATTTCTAATATTTTCAATCTAGAGGCAGGCCTTTTCAAACTGCTTTGGTTACAACAACTTTGCAAGTTAAGTTTTAAAGTTTGATATTTTGACCAAAACTTTGAAAAAAAAAGAAAAGATAAAAAAAAGTGTTTACCACTTTTGTAAAGTTTTCTTTTGAGTGAAAGTTTGAAGTTTGTGTGTTATTTACAAACAATCGTCAAAAGCGATAGTCCAGGAGTGTACTTACTTATAAGAATAAACATTTTATTAACACTTCTTCAGAAGAAGTGTTAAACTCAAACTTAAAAAAAAAGTTTCAAAAGAAAAACTTAATAAACCTTTAAAAACTCTCTTATTGAAAATTGTAATTTGATTATGTTTAGAAAGAGAAAGAACAAAGATTTAATGAGTTTTTCTTCGATAGAAATAAATGGAAACTATAAACCATTATTTTTGTTAAAGTCAAAGTCAACGAAAACAAGTACTTTCCAAATATATATTTTTATTTGAACTTGAGACTTATTGTACGGAAAATTGAACTTATGTATCTGATTTCTTCTTTTGTAATATGCTACATTCTAGTAGTTTTATTTCAGAAAAAGAGAAAAAAGGAGGTAGTATTTCTTTCCATATCTCTAAATGGGCATGTAAGAAGAAAACTTTTGAGTATTATACTTGGATACTTTTTAGAGAATAGTTCAGTAGTTGTAACTTATAATGCAGTTGTGGTGGTGAATTAGGATAAAAATTTTAAAAATAGAATCGAACCGACATTTCAACTCTTGAGATTTTCCCTTTTGTATCTCCATTATAAAACTCTATGGAACACTGACGACAAATGGCCTCGACTTCCTTCTGACTTTATTTTTATTACAAGTTATACGACCACGACGACGAAATGGAAGATGCGGCGAATGAAACAAAGCGACCGAACGAACGGAGAAAGACAGACAATGTGTAACTAATTTTTATGAGAGTTATTTAATTCTACTCTCTTGTAATCTTTATTATTACTTTTTAATGGAACATTTGGAAATTAGAGTATGCTTTTAGTGTGAATAGGTTCATTTAGCTTTTTTTTCTTCTCAAATTAAGAGAAAATATACTCAATTTAATAATATTACTTTTTTTTTTATAGTAATTATACATAAAAAGAACTTTTTGTAATTACAAAACTGATGTTATATAATGCAAACTGAATAATTTTTTATTTGTAACACAATAATAATAAATTTTAAAATAAAATATCACATAAATAAAAATATATATTTTATATAATAGTAGTTTAAATTCAACCAGGATTTTCTCCTCTTTGCATTGGATTGAATTGGATTGTGATGATTAAGATTCAAAAGAGGATGTCTCTCTGGTTTACAATCATCATGTTTTGTTGGATTTCATTTTAAATGTTTCCATGCGTTTCACGAATACTGGATGAACTAGGATAGATTGAATGTTAGCTGTCTGGCGTTACAATTTCTACAGTAGTAGTAAGCTCCACATCTATATTTGTATATCTACGCCCACCTTAAGATATTAAGTGGGTATTAACCATTACACACTACTTTATTTTTAATTAGTACCTGAATTAGTACCACTAACAGGAGGACTAAATCTCGCCATTGAAGCACAGCTTTGTTCTCCATATGGTACATCCCTAGAGTAAATTAAAACACGAGATTATATTACACGAGTCTTTACTATTTATTATCAGTTATATACAAAGTTAATATAACTATAGCAAATGTTTTAGTATTTCCCATGTAAAATTTTCATTTTCACTTTAAGAGAATATAAATATAGTACCATACAAACTACAATTAAACAATCCACAAATTAAACATTAGATTTTATGTGTTTGTGTTATCTATTTAAAATAAACGAATATTTTTTTATTATTTCTTTCTAAGAATTACTAAAATGTAGGATGTATTAATCAAATTACTTCTTAAGTCTTTTACAAAAGTTTCTTGTAAAATGTTTTATCATGCAAATTTTCTTTGTTGAAAGAATTTAAGCTAAATAGCTCTTATATTTTTTTTATACATTTGAAAAAGTGATTCTAATTTTTCTTTTTAATGGATTGAAAAACGCAACCCTGGTTCCTGTTATATCTCAGAGCAGAGATATATTCATTTTTTTATCATCACGAACGATTCAAAGAATAAATAAATTCAGAGAGTTTGATTATGTCATATAATCGATATTCATCTGAACTTTAGTCCGAATAAGCTTAAGAGGAATAATACAAAAAAGATTTCCTATGAAAATATAAATTTGTGATGCTTTTGTATTTATTAATAATAAAACCAAAGTTGAAGGATATATAAAGTATGAATCCTAATAATAGAAGATTAGAAGAAGTAATCATGGATGGTAAATAATACGGAAGAAGTTAAACAAAAGAAGTAATTTGGCTTACCGTTTTGCGAGTCTTGCTTTTTGCCTTGCTCTTGCTGCTCTTTTTTTGAGGCAGCAGATTATAAGGAAGGCCACAATGGGGAAAACAAAGATTGAAGAGACAATAGGTACAATGACGACCTCAGGATCAACTGAAAACAAAAGGATTCCATTAAATAATAGGTATAGAAGAGTATTTTCATGCCTTGTCTTTCTTTAGAGTGGATGATGGATTAGCCTTCTGGTCATTTCATTGATTTAAAGAACTTTTCTAACATAAAAAGAAAATTCCATAAGGATTTTCTCCTCTCTTAACAATATATACACACAAACAGACCCAAAAGCGATGATCAATTTTTAGTCGTCGATAGAAAACAACATTTTCTCTCAGCATCGAGAAACTTAGAGACCCATTTTGGAAAATAAAACAAATGTATTGGTTTGATTTATTTTTTTTCTGTGGAGGGTTAGAAAAATATTCCTAATGCATTGGAAAGAATAGAAAAATACTATAAGACAAGACTGTGTTTGTATACTAAAAAAGAAAGGGAATAACTTTCACCATTAGCGTGCTTTAGGCTTATCATCTCCTAGCAAAAACCAATTCTGAATGAGAAAGAACTTATAGAAGTCAGTTTGAAAAGAAAAGAATTACGGATCTCATTTCTCTAGAGTAGTCTCTAATGGTCTTGATTTTTCTTCCTGTAATAAAAAGAAACGAAATACTGACATACTCGCATCAGGCAGTACCATCACACGCTTACTCTTCATTTTGCATTTTATTGATCAAAAGGTATACCATATCACAAAAAACTACAATTAATAATAATATCAAAATCAGGAAGTGGAAAGGTGTCATTAAAAGGAAATTCTTTTTCTTCTTAAACTTTTTCAGGAAATGGGGTCAGTAAAAATAAAATGAATTTTGTTATATTTTTCTTATGTAAGATAAAATTATATACTACACATAGTGAGTAATTTCCTACTTATAAATTGTTCTACTCTTATAAAAACAAAGGTTTACATTTTGTTTCAAAAGTAATTAAAATGTTGTGAGATTACTCCTTCCTTCTACCACAGAATGAGAAATATGTGACAGCAGACACATAAATTTTTCTATAAAGAAGATACTGTTATATTATATCTAGTACAGTATTTAATACTTTACTTTTACATTATTTAAAGGTATAACAATTTATATTATGAGAATTTTTTGACACTCGTCATAAAAAGTTATGATGACGTGTAATATACTGTTATATTGCATATAAGGAGGATGCAATCGAATGTAAATAATATAAAAATGGAAATGTAAGATTTTATAATAAATCCAAGGTAAAAAATTGTGTCATAAGAAATAAAAAAAGTATGAAGGAATTTTTCATAGTAGATTCTGTCTGTGTTATTTTATTAAAGTTAAAAAATTCCTTGTGACTTCTTCTTCTAAGTTAGAGCACAGGTACTTACTACATACTATGTGGAGAGTGGAAGAAAGTATGGAATGTACCAAATTAAAAAAACATCATTTTCTTCTTCTACCTTTTCCTAATATAACTATGCTAATGACGATCTTGTTCTTTGTCTAATTTGATATGGATGTGTACTTCTCTTGATATGTGAATATTATAACCTAAAAAAACGACATATACGACAAGCGACCGTTTGCTCTCTCTTACAGATCTCATAACTCACATATGTTATATAAGAAAATCCTGTTTTTCAAGAACACGAGAGTGAGCAGCATATAATAGTGTAGGAAAATGAAGATGAAGGATATAATAAATGAAATTCAAAACTTAATTTAAATTTAGGTGAATCTAGGAATCATCTAAGCGAGAATTATAATATGATCCAAGTGTGTCGTTTGCCCTTTTTAATAAGACACATGCGTGGTCATGCATCATTTCAAATTTCCGATTCGGGAATTAGAAAATCATAAATTATGTTTTATACCATCATTTTTATCAAATGAAGTGAAAGAAGGAGTCTATAGTGTTGGATTTTTAAGGGAAATAGGAGCAAAAAAAAGGATCCAAGGAAAGATTTTAAGAATTGGGTGGGTGTGAAAAAAAAAGAGAAAGAATGATGATATCTTTTTGGTGAAAGTCGAAAGTTAGTTTGATCATGGATGGATATGGATAAGTATAAGCCAAGCCATAAGAAGAAAGAAGTAAGACTAACTAATAAGAAAATACTTTTTCATCCCTTCTCAATTCCAAACTCAATTCCTTAAAATAACACACCAGAAGTAGAAAAAGAAGAAAAGATAGATAGATATTCCCTTGTGAAAAACTTTTTTATTAATCACGTTCCTTTTTTCATTTCGTTCTCAATTTGAACTAAAGTTACTTTCTTTTTTTTTCTAGTGAAAATGAAACTAAAACTGTCTCACATTGGACTTTACTTCTGTTTGTATTCTTATTCCAAGTGGATATAATTTCAATCTACTATAAAAACCATGTCGTAACTTTTTTCTTTCAACAAACCACTTTACCTAAAATAAGACGCTAAAGCCCTAACAAATTGCTTACAAAATATTAAATAAACACGTATCATACCATCCTTACATATAAAATATACATAAATTATAAACTACTTCCTTCTTCGTCTCCAAAAAATCCTTACACCTAAATCTTACATGAATCACAGTTTTAATGCATAACAAAATTGAATTAAGTTAACCTAGATTTTGTATGTGCAAGTATACATATTTGCATGTGCAAAAAAACAGTACTTTTTATATTTAAGTTGCTACGTAAAAGAGTTCAATGTTGAAATAAGAAGCTTAAAATTCAATGTTTGTAAGCTTAGAAATTATATTAAGAATCTAAAAAGTGAAAGAAATAGAAACAAATAATTTTTAAATGCACAAACACAACAGGTAAAGCTGGCGTTGTTGTTGTATTGTTGCATCTGAAAGAAATAAACCAAGGATTTGGAGAACACTGTTTGAAATCTTAATATAAACTTATATTATTATTCGTTTTCTTAAAGAAATTTATGTAATTTATTGTAATGTTATCTGATATTCATGATCTCTTGTGCTGAATTCTTATTAAATTCCATCAAAAGAACAAGCTGAGCTCAAGTTCTTTTTGTCACCCTTCATTTAATCTATTGATCCCCATCTTTCATGAGGTTAGGGAATTGAACAGGTGTGCCTTGTCAGGAATTGCTAAGAATCTGGAGCTTAAAGTTACTTTGAAACAAAATTAGATCCGGTTGAAGAAATAAGTTCTATTCCGTATAATGTTAGATTATAGAGGGAGGGAATAGTTTAAAAGAAAATATTAAATTTAAAAAAAAGGAATTGACGTTAGAGGTGGGGTAGGGTCCAGGGTTTACCCTAAACCCTATTGGGCACCCTAAACCCTATTGGTCATGGACGGGAGG
>JAQGCN010000817.1:0-14523 GCA_034699725.1 Friesea truncata | reverse complement strand
ACAGGACTAACCAGAAATTAAAAATGTTCTTTAATTTAAAGAATAATCTAAAATTCATGGAAAACAAAAGTACAAGTGCAAAGATAAGCAAAAAAGTACAAAGCTAAAAATTTCTTCGATTTTCCTTTAATGCAACATAATAATAAAAAATATAAATTGCTGAACTGTACAGTAATTTCAGGTTTCAAACACAATTGGAGCATCTCTTCCAAGTATAAAAAGAATTCTGGCATATTCCATTTCATTCAAAGCCAGTTAAAGCGCTTTATACTAAATTTTGTATTTTCAATTATCTAAGATTTAAAAAACGAATCATTTATTTTCTGGTTAATTTTAAAAGTAAAATAAGAATTCATATAAAATCGTAACTAAAAAGGTCTTCCATTTTTTAGTGACTTTGTAACGGATACGGTAGAAATTGTAATAATAATTCAAAAAAAAATTATAATTCAAAATCAAGAGAGAAAAATGACGAATGAATCCTTGACTTTGAATAGGAAAATTTTTGAGTCAGCTTTCCTGATTTTAGGAGATAAATTGCATTATAATTATTACTATCTTTTTCAAAAATATTTGAATTATAGTTCTTGGCAATAATCGTGTTTGACATTTTCGACTCACGCAGAAAATGAAACATGGAGAACTAAGTTTGTTATCAACTTTGTACCATTTTGACGTAATCTCACTAAATAAAAAATATGTTCTAATTCTACTCGATAAGCGTATCATATAAAACCTAAATTCCATAAAGTAAAATTCTAACAAAAAATCTTAAATCTACTTTTGTGAATATAAGGATATGAAGCTGAAATGTTTTTGCCTGTTATTGAACAAGCAAAATATAAAAGTTATATTCCAATTATGTCACCGTTGTCTTTTTTCACTGTCACTTTCTTACTCAACGCCAAGTTTGGTTTTAATTTTTCATCCATAAAACAAGAACTTGTAAGAGTAAAGTGTAATAATAGATAGATAGTAAATAATAGATTGATAGTAAATACAAATCATTTTTCAAAAAAAATTGAAGTTATGTGAATAAACTCTAAAAAAATTTTTTAAATGAAAATGGTTCTATAGCATTGACTTTTACAATCAATGAGTGAAATGAACGTCTATTTCAAGATGCATCTTCCGTTAAAGCGTATTTTCTCTACGAGAGAAAGAATTGGTGGAAATCACATCTTCATTTTGGAAAAACCCAATCAGCCCTTCAAAAGATTTAACAAAGCGTAAAAATCTGTCCCTGCTTTCTACTTTTTCCATTTTTTACAAACTTTCACCACACACACAAGAAAAAGAGCTAAAGCTTCATGAGGGAAAAGTGAGTGTTGTAAATGCTTGACTCCGATTCTTTTTGGTCTTTCATTGAAGACCTTATCTTGTTTTGTTTTGTAAGGAAAAAAATACTACGAATACTACTACTGCTCTAACTCAAATATCCAAGGCTCGTTGACGACAATGACTGAATTCGCTTCTAAATATAACACAGTTTTACACAAATCTAATAAAATACAAGTTTTATTTTTACTGTCTTTGAATCATCATTGAATGGAGATGATTTTTGAATACAAGCACACATTCTAATAGAAACATTGTTTCGTTCTCCTTCCGTTGTAATTCTAAATTTTGAATTCAATTTTATTCATTTACAATGTGTGTTTGTGTTTTAAAGGAAACAAGGTCGGGAATTTCTTCAAATAATTTTTTTAATAATTTAAGGGGATTCGAGTCAGATGATTTCCTCTTATTTCATGCAATTACGCGACCATAAATTATAACGCTATAGAATTTTAATGTTATTCAACTTACACAGTTACAACTGTTTCCTGGAGCGTTGGATAGTAGTTAGGGCTTAAAAGACAGCAATTTACTGTAATTTCGATTTGGTAACACAACTTTATTATTTAAAGTTAGTTACAAGATTAGCAATATTTTGCTTATCAGTTATCCTGGTTACGGCCATAAACTAGTTAAGTTTTACTAGCAAACAATACTCGGGGATTACCAATACCATTCCGTGTATTTGTGGTAAATGCAATAATGCATCTCATATCTTATATTTTTTGACAAGACAAGCATAAGGGCACTTAAAAAATCGATATTAAGCTTTGATTCGGTAATTCATAGTGTCCCTAGCCAAACAATAATTTCTCCTGGAGATCCACTAACACAAATTATAACTTATTAAATAGCATTTCCAATCTCACCGATTTAACAAAAATTAGTGAAATCCAAAATAGAACTTTCTTTTCCCATGTTATGCAAAATTATTCCCGTAAGCGCATTGATTATAGTGCTTGTATAATAAATATTCATCATCGTATGACCCATAAAAAATAATCTCAACAGATATGGGATGAGATGTTAATTTGGAAAGTCTCTTATTATAGAATAACTTATTCTCCGGAATTTAGTTATATTTCATTGTATAAAAGAAAACCGACGTGAGTAATTTTATTTTATTTTTGGATATTACCATTTGATTTACCTTCTTATTTATTATTTCTAAACTTATTTTACCACATATCAACTAAATTTAAAAAACAATCTAAAGAAGAATATTAAGAATTACTAATGTTTTCAATTACAACGGATAAAAAATATAAAATTATTTCAAGCATTTAAAATTGCCGTTGTTACAATAATCAATAGCATTAAAAATATGCTCATTAAATTTTAAAGTTTAAGTGAAAATGTGAAAAATATGATGGAATTTACAAAACGGTTATTTTAAGATTAGGTTAATTAATTAAAAATCATATACATTCAAAAAGCTATATAACTAAACACTCTAAATATTAAATTGACTTTTTAATAGATAAACCTTCAACTCTGTAATATTTTACTTATTTACTAGCTAAAAATTCGCGTTTCCATTTCTTTTTAAAATTTCCTATCACGGAAGCGAATCCTGGTAAATACCTGCATACTTTATTTTCTTTTGAATTAAACTGAATTCATCGCCATAAAATTCAAATGTTCAAAGAAGCTTATTATAAAATAATCTTGTCATAGGAGATATAAAATTAATATTTTAGCAAAAGGCGATTAACTTATTGGATGGTTTAAAACAGTTTTTTCTTGTTAACCATTTCTATTTTTACTTTATCGTCAAATAAACTCTTCCACTTTACTTGGAGTGAAATGAATTTTAAATCTTCTTTGTTTAGCTTCTGCTTTGCATTCCTTTTCCTAGTCCAACTTATTTTACTGCCGCGGCAGATTTTTAAACCCACCCCATTTTATTAATATCCATTACTCTATTTCATGAAATTAAAATAAAGTTTAAATTATTAAATATACTTACAGGTCTCTTAAAAGTAAAATTAAGCATAGCTATAAGACGCTTCATGGAAGGGGTTGAACTTGAAAGTACTGCCTACTTACTCCCAAGTGAGGTAAGAAATATTTCATTATTAAAGTGACAAGGGATCGAATCATAAGTATCTTTGTCACTTATTAATTAAATTACTCCAAAAGCGCATAAATCGTCTTCAATTTGTATAACAATGGGCGTTGTAAATTTTGTTAATCTGCTTAAATCTTAAAAGTCCTTAAATACTAAGTTGCAAATCAAATTATAGCTTTTAATTTTAAAATTATTTAATTTTTTTATATTTGTCAGCCATTACTTAAATCAATTTAACTGGGTAAATTATCCAGTTTAAACTCTTATACAGTTTGTTGAAAGATTACAAAAGTAATACAATGTTTTTAATTTTAAGGTTGTGCACATAATAACTGGATACCTGAATTTAAAAGACCTTCTCCAAATTCGCAATTTAAACACTATGTGGAATGAAGCTGCCAAACATCATATAAGGAAACATTATTTCAAGTTAAACAGCACCGCAGATATTATAAACCTTTCGGATTTAATGCAAAAAAGCAACAGAAATTCTTTCAGTTCTCCATTTCTAAAAGTAAATATTTGTTTTACAAAAGAGACAAACTTTTTTCATCTATTGAAGTTCATTAAGCGTTATGGGAAATTATTTGAAGAATATCAGATAACTAAAAACTTTCATGATCGCTTGCGCTCGGCATTCATGGAAGCTTTGACTGTTATCCTCAACAATTCACCGAACCTCAAGCTGCTTGAACTAGGTGAAATTTTTGATCAAGACCTTGAAATAATTGAAATATATCGTCACAAATTTAAGTTTCCTAAATTAAAATCGCTCACGTTTCAATATTTACCAAAGGCTGGAACGAATTTCCTCAGAACAATTCTGGATGCATCTCCTTCACTTCAGTTCCTCAAATTATGTCAAGTTCGAGTAGAAATAAACTCCTTGTTGTCCATTCTTGCTAATAGAAATTTTGAACTTCAATTGAAGAGCATCTACTCATATAGTTTTCCAGAGAATTCATCACTTAATTCAACCTTTCCCATTCAGCTTACAAGTGTATCTTTTTTTGCACGAAATAATTTTGTCATATCAAAACTAAGTGAATTCATTCAAAGATATTCCAATACAATCAAGTATTTAGAAATTCAAAGCCTCAGTTCTACAGATGATATACAATTTCCAACTATGAATGTATTAGAAACATTGTACCTTAATTATCACCTACACTACAACAGGCCACAAAAATGGGCCAAATTTAATCGAGGACAGTTTCCATCTCTCAAGAAATTAAAACTTGAATTAAACGAATCATGGAAGATTTTTACACATTTCATTGACTCAGACATACCATTGGAAAATGTATTTTTACACGTGTGGGTTCAATACGAAGACGAATTCAATGCCATAGTTAATTCGTTAATAAAATTTTTAACAGCTCATTCTCAAAAAATTAAACACTTGGAATTGATACTCCAAAACAAAATAAGAGCCCTAGAATATCAATACCCGGGTTTAATTCCTTTGACTTCCTGTGGACTTCCTGTGGATTTACCGGCATTGGAATTTTTACAAGTCCATACAGAGTTAAGGAAAACATTCCATTTTGGAAAAACGGAAAAAGTTAATAAGCTTTTGATGCTCAATGGGTTTGCATATAACAAACTTCAACTTCAATTTCCAAACCTAAAATCGTTACTAATAGAACCGAGATTGGGCGAATGGATGCAAAGGCAAAGTAAAGTTGAGAATTTCTATCAGCTTTATCTGAATCCAGCTGGAATCGAAGAACTGACTTTGGAATTTTGTTCACATTATGATACTCCGCATGGATTTTATTGGACAGTTTTAACCGGCCTAAGCCGTGGAGATGAAAATTTTATATTCGAGGCAATCAATATGACAAATTCAAACAATTTATCACTTGCTCAAGATTTATTCGAAAATTCCAAACCAAACATCGGGAATATGACATGTAATTTCAAATCAGACTAAAATTAAAAAATTATAAGTAATACATTATCTTTTGTTTTAGCACTGCAAACTTTAAATATATACGGAAGTGACGGAATCCATTCATTGATAGCTATCACATTTCTAATATTTTGTGGAAAGCTTAAGAATTTGAGAAAATTTCGAGTTTACATTAAAGACCAAGTAAGAAATAAATTAAATCATCAAAATTCTTATGATTTCCGTCAAGTCAAGCTTCTGTAATTTTTTAGAATCTTTTTACAACTGTTTTTGCTGATGTATTTTCTTCAAATAATACGCAGTATTTTCCACTACCCAAAGCATACAGTCTACCGGACACGCATCTGGAGCCATTCACTCGGCCCAATTTTTGGTAAGTGTTGAATATAAGTCACAGCCATTTAATTTTACAAATGATTAACAGAAACTGTATTAGGATACCAATTGGATGAACAAAAGGGACAATGATTCAACAAAGAGACATTATCGAAAATTGTTTTTTTAGTTGTTTTTTCCTTCTTACAAATTAAGATGCGGTGACAGCTAAAATAAAAGAATTATCTTAGAAAGCCTTGATAATGGGAAAGGTCTATTATCAGCCATACTTTTAAATAAACTATGATATTCTGAAATTCAAATTTTAAAAACTTCAATTTATAAGTTTTCAGAAATCTTTTAAATGTGTTTTAATTTGTGTATTTCATAAAATATGATAAAATATTGATTATTTTTTGGCTGTTAGAATTTGCTTAAAAATAATTACAGCGTCGTTAACAGCATTTTAAGAGGTAAAGTAAAAAATATTTTTGAATGTGGTATAACTTTAAAGATTTACAGTTTCAGTTTTAAGGTTCTTTATTTTCATAAATTAACATTAAATTGAATTGAATATTATATTCATCAAATACAAATGAAAGGTTTAAAATAAGTGTGTTAAGAAATTTTTAATGTTGGAATAATGTTTCTTGGAAGCATAAAACCAGAGTGGGTATCATGTAATTCAAAAAATAATTATTAGGTAATAATTGCCACTATATACAAATAACGAATATTATATTTCGACAATTATATTTGGTTATCGCATTTTCGACAAAAAAAATTTACTTTCTATTTTAAAGTAAGGTTCTGTCTGAAACAAAGGTTGATTAATAGGATACTGAGTATTAATTTCGAAATATCAATGGTGTCTTTGCTAACGCTTCCAGTAAAGTGAAGTTGTTTTTGAGTAGATGCTTTTAAACCATCCATTGTTAACAGTATCACCCCAAATAAGTCAAAGGAAGCAATTGTGTAGAAAGTAATACTGCGTTTTATGTTTGGAAAGAATTTCAACGTTTTAATAAAATTAATGTAAACTACTTTAAAACGTTTTTAACATATTGAATTGCTGGTATACCAGAGGACAAGTTTTATACTAGTTAATGACTATTATTATTATAAGGCTCTGATTTTAGTAACGTAACTTTCTTTCTTAAAGAGTTAGAGGTGGCATTTGTCAGCGAAACGTTCTTGTATTACAACTTTAATATTCAAGATAATTTTAATTGTAGGGATCTCATGTTTATACTGCAAGCTAATTTATGTTAATGTTATATAACACTAATTTATGTTATAATGAATATATTTATATTTATTTATATATTATTTATTTATATATATATTTATTTATATATATATATATATATATTAATATATTTATGAACGCAATTTAGGACAAAGTTTAGGCGCGTTTCAGACTTTTTAGGACAAATTAATATTATGTTAATCTTAACTACCTGTTCAAGAGCTTTAACCACTCGCTGGTTGAGTGAGGACATAATTGCAAGGGTCTTTGAAACAGTCAATTGCCAATCCAGGATAGAAACTAAATGAATTATTTCTAAGAAATATTCTTGTTATACGCTATTTAAAGTTCAGTAATTCACCTTGACATTTTCCTGGAATTGAAACTGGTTTACTAGCTTCATTTTCAACTTGAGGCTTCCAATTAGCATTAATTCGGTAAAGACCAGATGCATATCTAGTTTTAATAACTAGTTTGGCGTGAAATTCATACTCATGAAATATTATAAAATGAACCTGAATTTATTTTCATGGAATTTATAATTTAAAAAAATCTTTAATAGATTCTAAGAATAAATAACTTTTAACGCAAGATCCAAATCTATAAGGAAACTTACACTTGATGTAAATCGTGGATTTTTTGTATGAGTTTTAATTCTGCATTCTGAATACTTCAATATTTAAGATGTTCTAGACCTTAATAGGTCCAAGTTACCAAACTCGGGGAACGACATGTTTGTCATTTCCCATGTAAACATAGTTATCCACTTAAGTACTTTCATTACAACAATCCAAGGATTAATTGAAATACAACTACCGATGAATTTAAAAGTCCTGCCAACTTTGCTACAATTTCATTTATTTGATTCCTACTTGCAAAGTTGAACATTTGATGTCATTTTGTCTGATTTTTGAATTTGGAATCTATTTCTGGGGGTCGGTATCAATAATATTCATATGTGCCCTTTATTCCTTTAAAGGTTTCCAACTTGGAACTGGGTAACGGACCTGTTGAATTAATTGTCTCATTTTCATTGTTTTAGTTTTTGTTTAGTTGAAATTTGCTTGCATCTGTACTTATTTCTGTACCCAATGATTCACTGATTTTATTCATACATGTAGCGTTTCTATTGAGCTTAATAATAAATAAGTTAAGTTTAAGTATGTATTAACTTTTATTAATGTAATTTATAACGTGAATTTTCAAATTCCATTGGGAAATTCTCACTGACATTCCCCTTCATTGTCAATTTTTGACACTGTCTCGTTACAAAATTCCGAAATTCTTAAATCTTAAAAATGAAATTTGAATTAATTATTTTGAATTTTTACAAATGAAGGAAATCTTACTGGCATCACAGGCAGCATTGTACATGTAACAAAGATTTTGATAGATTTGTCCGTTGCAGCAGAATTTCCTAACGTATGTAATATTACACTTCAGGTGAATGCATGGCTGAACTTTTTCAAATTGCAAAATTAAGACCATTATCAACACAGCAAAAATTGATTTCATTGTTATAGGTTAATAAATTATTTCTAATAATCAAAAATTGAATTTCTTATCAAAACTCCAACGTCTTTTCTCTATACAGTAATTTTTACTAGTTAGTCTTGGAATTCAATCGTTTTGATGCGCTACTATTTATGCTCTCAATTTTTTTTATTAGTAGCGACTTAATTTTTCTTAATTAACATTAATTAGTTCAATTTTCATTAACACAATTTAAAGAGTTGGAGGTGACAGCGTCAGCGAAACATTCTTGTAACATTACATAACTTTAAATATTCAAGATAATTTTATACTATTGTAGGGATATCATGTTTATATTGCCAGCTATTAGGTATTTATAAATGTCTTTGCGTGTTGTTTTTCAAGTCTAAATTAGATTTGAAATTTTTGGTTCTGTTTAATTTTTTTATCATCAAATAAACAAGTGCGGTTCTACAGTGAAACTTTGCGTTATGAATTTAATCAAAATTAATCCAATAATCCTTATACTTATAATATTTCCATTACCTGTCTGTCATCCTTCTCCAAAGGATCCAACACTTTGAAAATATTGTAAGCGAATACGAAGAATGCTTAAATATAATACATTCATACGAACATATTGAAACAGTTTTCACAAAATTAACAGCTCCTGTAATAATAATAGTTCAAGAAATAAATTCAACTTCTTGGGATTATCTTAAAATGAATTTTGGTAATGAATTTGAAAATCGATTTATGAAAAAGAGAATTGTAAAGTGCATTCAAAATTTCTTCCTATTTCCTAAATTAATTCCTGATATTAAAGATTATGAT
This sequence comes from Friesea truncata, assembly GCA_034699725.1. Lineage (NCBI taxonomy): Eukaryota > Metazoa > Arthropoda > Collembola > Poduromorpha > Neanuridae > Friesea > Friesea truncata. The sequence goes on along the minus strand of JAQGCN010000817.1, from coordinate 5,328 downwards.
GATCGTCAATATTTATTTCGATCTTACGGTATTGACTCCATTAATTCCGAAAAAGTAACTACATATCTTCTGAGTAAGAACCAAGCAAAATCAGTATACGAATTCTAGAGTATTGCTTGGAAACTTCGTATTACAAAATCAGTTATAATATTCTACAAAATACAATCCAGTGAGTTACGCATCTTCAACATTTTATCATATAAAGTTGTATTCTTTTACAGAATCAGGGGTGGTCATCCAGCACAAGATAAATCAGCACCTATTCATGGAAATTGGAGACTTTTCATTGAACAATGGGTTCACACGACCCTGAAGTCAGATGAATTCAATGCTTTGTACCATCGCAACGTTACTAAATTTATCCGTCCTGATGAAGTAATCACCAAAATTGATTGGAAGAAATCTGATTCACGACTCCACTAAAGCTAATGGATTTTCGTATATTTATTCGATACTATGTTTAGAGCAAATACGAATTCTTGTACCCTGTTGTGAAGAGCGTTATCGAAAGATGATTGTTGAATTTGGGGAAAAGTTGGCTAAAAGCTATATTGTGTATAGTACGCATTATAAATTCTTTAACGGTACATACGTAATTGTTACCGGAACTGAATAATTTTAATTTCTTAACCTGTGATGGAGTGGAGTCTAGAATGTCTCTTGCGTTTTATACGCACCCTTACGACATGACTTCATGGGCTTTTATTAGTTGCAATAATGTTCATTGTTATGCCGATTTCACTTCAACTATTAAATTACAACAGTGCATGCAACTTGTATTATAAGCGATTATATTGTACTTGTTATGTTTACCATTGCGTCTGCACTTGATGTAAGCCCAACAATTTCTAGTTCCCTAAAATTAAACAACTACACTAGTCTCATTTTGTGCAGCTGGTTAGTTACCGTGGTAACCCTTGTCAACGCATACAAAGGATTCTTTGTATCCGAATTAACTTCACCAATCTCTGCTACTGCTAAATGGGAGTCTGTTGCCGAAATGGAAGGATTTGTATTTGTAATTTCGAAGGAATTTCACGTTATTCTAGTGCGTCTTGATGCTGTTAGTCCTCCTGAAAAATTTGGGTACTCATACGAAAGATCTTTTCATATTTATCAGTATACGTGTTTCAAAGAAGACGCATATATTATTTACCAAGTTTGTAACGAATATGCTAAATCGCATTTCGATGTCGATTATGATGTTATTAAAAAGTACTCGCACGATGACCCAATATTGAAACTATTTCCACCACTTCCAAACCATGAGGGAAAGTGTAATCCATAGTCATCGGTAAAATGTTATTAGATTTAAAACAGATTAACGAGACTGAGAATTGTACAGAAGCTGTTAAAACTACAAAGGCTCAAGACATTGTAAGGTATAAGATCTTTTATCTAAGAACCTTCTGTTTATTTTCGAAATTCTGGAATATTTATGAAAGCAAAGAATGCAACATCTACGGAACAGAATTATTTTCTACCTTTCCAAAAAGCACTTTTGATTCGCGTTCCTTTTACCACCTTCCGCAGTACCGACTTTGAGCCATTAAATGTAGAACATGTTATTGAGTTTCTCTCAACTTGTCATAGAATTGGATACATCGACAAAGATGATGAACTTGATGCGATTATACTTCATGCAAACTTATTATATTCATTATCAAACTGTTTTCGTTCTCAAGTGGATTTGGTCGATAGCTGAAAATTGGAAGAGTTTAAGATGGAATTTTGGATCTGACGAATGCTTTTTATACATATCTGATTTCATTGAATTTCTCATTAAAATGTAAATTCGAAGAAAACATTCGCTTCGAGATTTATTGTTTTTAGGATTCCACATTGTCGTGTGGCAGTTTATGATCGATCCGATCGGTGATAAAGTGTTAAATTTTATGTGGATTTAAATTGCAATGTGTTGTGTATTTCAAATTTTCAATGCCATTTTCCAGATTCGAGCCATATACTATTTATTGTTTCCCCTTGTATTGCGTTTTATTTTCGTATTACTTATTTCTAAATCATTGCTATAAAACTTCAAGGCAAAAACTTTTTTGAAAATTAGTAATTTAATTTATGAATTGCCAAATCATTTAATATTTCTATCAAAATATCAAAATCTAAAGCAAAAACTTTAAAAGGTGTATCTTTTAGGCCAAAGTTGGTTGACTTTTTTTTTAGAAAAAAGATAGGAGTTTTTGAGATTAATTGAATGTAACCTGCTGAATTTGCAAATTTTCTGATCATTGGCATCCACGGATCTTAAACTATTAATCGTGAAACAAAGTTCATTCAATGACTTGACATAGAATGACCTTAATCCCATTTCTTTAGTTTAACATGACATGACTTTCTTAAAATCCATTTTTGTTTCAGATTTGCAAAAAAGATTTTTTTTGACAAGAACACAAAATTTATTTGAAAAATTACATTTTTTAAAACAAATAATTTATGCATATGATAATAGTGAATCACGATTATAATTTTCCTTTCGCACAAGACTTTGTAAAATCCATGTCATAAAATGAAATCTCAGCAAAGAATATTTTTTGCAAAGGTTTCATTAATTAAAAATAACAATTTCGCTTCTCTTCAAATGATTTTCAGCAATTTTCCATAATTTTCCTTTTGAGGAAAGAGGAAATGCAGTTTAGCAAGCATCATTTAACGCAGATGCAAAACGCAAAATCTTTACATTGATTTTTAATTGTAAAATTTTAGATTGATCTCTATTTGTATTTAATAATATTTGAATAAGTTTGTTTGATAAAAAGTGAAATAAAATGTACTAAGTTTATGGATAAACTTTTGACCATTCAAGATCCCTGTTTTTCATTGAATTATTAATTCAATGTCACTAAAAGTCATTTAAAGCGCTTTATACTAATTTTGTTTTTTCAATTAGCTAAGATTTAAAGAAACGCATCATTTAGATTCTCTGGTTATAAAAAAGAATAGTTGTAAAAGATACATCGCCTTACCCTTGACCTTGAATTTCATAATCCCATTAAATTACTGATACCCTTATTGTACCCTTCATCCTGTATTTTCCTTTTTTCAGAAGGAGGGTAGAATAGAGTATGAGGATAGAATAGAATTTCATCTTCCTTCATGGAATTTCCCTCAGGCCTTTGGCATTGACATTAATTGTATCTTTCCTTGAACTCAAAAAAAACTAAGGCAAGTTCAAGATTTCCTTCAAATATTTTTTAAACCCTCAGCTCATACTTCAGAAGATACGTTTTTGCTTTTATTTTTAAAAATAAAGTAGTGAAAATATGAAGGCAGTGATTATTTTATTACTATTTGCCTATGTTTTTCATACATGTTCCATTGCTTGCTTTTCATCACGACATGGCTATGGAAGTGGTGGCCTAAGTGGACATCGTCAAGGAATATCTTCTCCAATTAGAAGTGGTGGTCCTTTAGTGCGACATGTAAGTTTTAAGTAAGCTTTCGTTAAAAAATTTATCTGAGCACTTATGTTTCTTTAATAGGGTATGGGTCAAGGTCATACGCTTGGACATGGAGGAGGTTTTCAACATACTCGCCACACAGTAAGCAAAACGAAAATCTTTTTCAGTGCTGTTAATTTGGTATGTTAATTAATTAAGGAACGTCATGGATTTGGCCATGGAGGACATACTAGACACGTCGTTCGCACTCATCACGGCTGAGTTTCTGGTTTGGAAATATTGACTTCAAATACCAGTTAATTTAATGGCTGATGTATTTTTCTGATTTGTTGTTACAAAATTATTACTAATAATTTGAATTTTCTTTCAACAGCGTTGGTGTGTCGGAATTCTTGTAAATGACAAAATAAATAACTTATGTTTTTTAGCATCATCTTCAATTTTACAACCTTTTTTATTCCCTTCGTCCCTTCGAATTAGTCCTTGAGCATAAGAATCTCTGACCTATTGTAAATATTCTTTGGGTTTCGATAAATAGGGACAGGCAAGGTAGAAGTTTAAAGATTGCATTTTAGTTTGTTTGTAGCGTACGTAACAAAATGACTCGGAATAAATTCATTCAGTTTGGAACATTAATCGTAATTCTTGGAATCCAATTTGCAGAAACGGTTGAATCCTACCCGATGCCTAGAATTTTTATAAAAACGGGTCGAAGTAGAATCCGTATAGCTGATTCCGTAAGTCCGCAATATTTTCATTTGCCGTAGCTTAAATCCCTAAAACTGTACCTTATATTAATTTTCTTTTACTATTTCTTTTAGAATACTGCTGGAAGGAGTTTGATGATGCTTGTACAACCTACTTCTTTGGGGATGCCGGTGATTAACTTAGGCCCGAAGCCAATATCTTCACGATCTGCACTGAATCCAGACCAGAAAGCGAGATTCGGTTGTCAGACTGGAAATGGACGCTGCTTCTTTGGATTGTTTGGTGGCGGTGATGACTATAGTAGACCAGTTTATCAACCACCGATGGATTACTATGAAGTATGTGATGAATATTACGACCCATACAACGATTCATTCGTAGAGGATTGTACTTCAAACACACCAGATTACTATTATTGACTTTTTGAATAACTTTATAAAATTATTAGACACTTTAATAAATGCAATCTGAAAGTTATAGTGTTTTTGATAGAGAAAGGCGAAGTACGAAACGAAATAATATTGGAGTTGATTTGATGAAATAAAAATCTTTTGCTTAAAAGGGATAAATTTTAAATATTCATGCTGTTAGACATTAAATATTCCAGTTATTGTTTTACACTTATCATAAATAAAGTAGAAGATATTATACAGACAAGATCTTAACCCAGTGCCCTTGACCTTAAAAAGGGATGTAATATTCTTAACATCTTGGTGATCCTTTTTTCGAAGGGTCGCAGGTTTTATTATAAAAAGGATCATGTAAATAAAGTCTTCAACTCATTCTGTTAAAAGCGTTTGTATCAGCACTTTCCAAATTAAAAGTATTAAAATTTGTCCCACATTAATTAGTTACGAAATGAATTCAAAGGGAATTATTGCAATTGTAACTGTGAGTTTATTCGTACTGCAAGCAGTAACTAGTGTTCATACAGCATCATCAGCTACGGAATCAAAGGTATATAAAATATATAATATTCCTAATTATAATTTAAACTACTTAAGAGCAGAAAAACTAAGTAAAAGATAATATTATAGAAAATGAAAAAATGCTAAACACAATTTATATTCTGTTTAAAAATTATTTTAAAATGTATTTAGAGAAAGTCAAGACAACTTGGTATCGCTACTGTAGCAGTTGATGCCCTTGGAACACCAATCGTTACTACGCAACTCGACGCCATTGGAATCCCGAGTACCACTTG
>JAQGCN010000816.1:0-14537 GCA_034699725.1 Friesea truncata | reverse complement strand
AATGTTTGTATAACTTTTAAAAGATATACCTTTGAGAATTAATGAAAAAAGATACGCCTTTAAATCTTTTACCTTCCTTGTTTTTCTAAGCTTTTGGCTTTAATAATATCAAGATCTTGTCATCTCATCACTTCTTTGTTTACTTTTCCTTCTAAAAAAAACTCATCCTCACTTTTTCAATGGTATAAAAACTTTATCATGCTTGACATCTAATCCGCTTTCACTCTTACTTTTATAACATATAAAAAATTGTTTTCTCAAAAGCATGGGAAAAATAACACAATAATTTATGTTGAGATTAGTAAAAGTTAACAACAATTTATAAGCAAATCCTACGCATGAAAACTCTTAAAACTTTCTTTGAAAAGAAAGTTTTGAGAGTTTAAACTTAAAACTTTTCACCTCGTTACTCATCACACTCATAATTAAGTTAAAAGTATCAACGCTATGAGAAAATCAGCTCACTAAAATATTTGATGTGTCCCTTTGATAAGTGATTCAAAGAATTAAGTGAGTAAGAATTTGAATGAAATAAAAGAATAACTGTTGTCAAATTAGAAATTTCTGATGGAAACATTTAGGGTTCGAACAAAACTTCCTAAACATACTGGAGATAATAATATTATAAACATAAACATAAAATTCAATTACTTTTCTTAATTATGAGAAGAGAGAAAACTAGAAAAGAAAATAACAGTTAAAAACCACAGAAAAAAATTTCACAAAAGAGAAAGTCGACTTTCACTTTTTTCTTTTTAACTTGAAATCTGATTTTTTTCTTGATAAATTCTAATTTTACATTAGAAGCAAAATAAACATTTGAAAGAGAATTTAAGAAAGTTTACTTTTAAACAAGAGGAAGAAGGGCTTAAAAATTTGGAACTTTGAAATGGAAACAAAAGTTTAAAGGGTTAAAAAGGGGTTAAACTGTTGTTGAAAGTGAAAGTGTAGAATAATGTGAATGTGATGGTGGGGAGGTGAAAGGACATGGTTGAGGTTTGAAAAGAAAGAAGTCTCTTGGGAAATCCTTTTTCAAGCCACCACAATTGTCTCCGAAAGTAGAAAACAAATGCGTCACTTTCACTTCTTACTTTCTCTATTCTCTCTTCCTCAAATCCCAAATCTCACTTCATCCTCCTCCTGTCACAGAAACTCAATCTCAAAATGTAGAAAATTGGATCTAGAATACTTTTCATTCATTTTCAATCCAATTCCACAGGAGAGAGATAAAAGGTCTTTCAATACACAAAATTCAGCCTTTAATAAGTCTATTAAACAAAAGAGAGCTTTTCCATAGAGAGAAAGCACACCCCTTTCTCTCTCAATCTTTCCACTTGAAAAGAAAGTCAAACATTTTCATTTACATATGAATTGACTCCAATTTTCATTCACTCACTTCGCATCTCTTTCTCTTTGTGATACGACACCATCATGAAAGACACAGTCAGTGGTCTTGAGTATCCGTGTGTCACTCACTAAAAACAAGAACAGATATACGGATGTGGTGTGATGTTGAGATTTGGAATCATAATCAATAATTTGCTGAAACAAAATAAATACAATTTATTTCTCTAATTATTTAGAAACTAAATTGAATTATAAAATGAATTATTTGGATTATTATAGATACAGAATTTTTAAACTTATTTTACAAAGGCCTCCGCAGGGATGTTACCACTTTTGTGAAGTTCTGTGAATACGTGAGCACTTTTCTCATAATTCCACTCGTTCTGTTCAAGACACCTACAACAAACAAAGAAAGAATAAAATTCAATTTGACATTACTTTACTATCATCATAAATTCATAAACTTACTTTGCTGCCCATGCTTCATTCATAGTTGATTCCATGGCAAATTTTTTAATCATTTCATTCTTAGTATCTGCTGCTGAGTTTATACTTAGACTTGGAATATTTGGAAGTTCAACCATAACTGGTGGTACTTGCAATGAAACAGAACTCACAGAAGGGACAGGTAGTGTTTGTGTTGACATTGGATTTTGTATTGGGGGAGAAAATGCCGCCTAAGAAGATTAAGAGACGATTTTTAATTATTTGTTAAGAAAATCATAAAAAATTATTACCTTGGTTTGATCTCTTGTTGCATTTGTTATGAACAACATTTCGTTTAAAATCACAAAACCTTGATTTCTTGGGACGAGAATAAAAGATCGTTGAAAGTAGCGTAAAGCAGTTTCCTTTTCTCCTCCCCGTTCTTGGAAACATCCCGTTATCGTAAAATGTATCAACGTTGGCTATTGATATGAATTTTAAAAATAAAACTCTAGCTTTATCATTTTTTTTTAAAGAAAATTCACAAACCGAGGCTATTGTTAGATCTATACTAAATCCATTGACGTCATGAGTTGATTTCGGTAATCTGGAAATAAAACCAACAATATCCAACTTTCCTCTATGCAAACAACGTTCAATTCGATTCTTGTCAGGATTCCTTTTCAAGTTTCTTGATTCGTTGAAATATAAGTTAAGCCTGTGGCGAAAAAAGAAACAAGTAATTATTCATCGTCTGTTTTTTTAAGTAAAGTAAGTTTACAAAACTTTTTACCTTGATATTGGTGGTTCTGCGCCGGACGACTGCCTTCCTAATCGAAGGTAAGCAGATTCAAGGGTAAACACCGCTTCTTCGTGATAGGCTTCGAGAAGCGATTCTTTATTTTCCCCATCATATATTTTATAGTACTGTTCGACAAAAGTTGCTACAACACAACGAGCCTCTTCGTTAGATACGAATGATGGTATTATTGAAGGCAGGATCACTTTCGCTTCTTCGATTTCAAATGCAACTGCTGGAGGAGTATGGACGTTATCCTTCAAGAAGATTCAAATAATGAAATTAATTAAAAAAGCTAATTTTTTTAATTTAATTTATTGATTAATTTTTAGCTTTTCACTTACTTTTTTGTTAAACCTCGAGTTGTAATATTTCCCTCTGTGATTTCCTCTTTGACCGCGCCTTAAGCGTCCACGTCCACGTTGTTGGCTATCGAAATACTTAAGTTTGATTTGATGATCTAAAAGTTTAAACAGGTTAACTCTTACGAAAACTGTCCAGCAGCACCAGCACCCTGTTCACCATCCATTCCCATTGGTACGTCTTCATCGTGTCTAAACTGTTGTAAAGGTGGTTTATGATGATTTCTTTGTATTGTTCTGCTGCGATCGAATATAGATGTGTTGGCATATTTTTTATTTGGAAGGTGACCTCCACGAATAAAATTTGCAGTTCTTCCACCTCTTCTTGACATTCTTACTTAAAATGTCTAATTGTGTCTTTCTGTTTGTTATGTTAATGTACTGTACACTGTACACATACGACTGATTGATTTTGAAAATCTTTTTCAATTTCGCAGATGTAAAACACAAAATAAGAAAAATACGAAAAAATAAAACAACTTCAACAAATCAAATAAATCGTGGGAGAACTTTTGTAAAACTCACAGCAACGTCCAATAAAGCAACTATATAGTGTGATATGGACAAATATTTTTAAACTTGAATAAATTTTTTCTCAATTTGTATACTAAAAATTATAATAATCATATCAGAAAATAATAAAAATAAAAATTTTAAATTTTTATACTGAAAAATTAAAAATTTTATTCAAAAATATAAAAACTTTAAAATAGGTTGACCCCCTTTGCTAAGTTTTTGTACAAATTTCACAAGTGAATGAGTGGAATCCGCGCCAAAACAAAGTAAAGCTTTGTTATAAAAATTAATGCAAAAAATGTAACCTCTTAACCTTATCTCACATTTTTGTAATTTTGTAAATTCTTTACATTTTTTAAAATTTAGTTAAGTACAATTTATCATGTCTTTGGACTCCTCTCTCCGGTGGATAATCAACGCATTGCTATGATCCCCTAAAAAAATTAAAACTAGATTTTTAACTGAAAATTAACAAGTCATTTATTTTTACTCGACATCGTGGACACTTCATGACGGTATTTCCCATTTCATAATTACATTCCTTACATCCGCATAGATTTCTTCTTACACAAAAGAGACAACAAAATCCATGATATTTTTGACGACAGGAAGGGACTTTATCGTCTTCAGGTACCTTAAAGGGATGTAGTCATATTTAATAATTTGGAATTAAAAATGGACGAAAATAAAGCTCTTCTTACCACCATGTGTAAACACTTTGGACATCTTATTTCATCAAAACCGTCATAATCTTCAATTACCAATTTTTCTGAAGATGTCAAATCAGCCCAGGTATCTAAAAATTAAGAATTATTCAATTTTTATCTTTTAATTAAAATATGTAAAGTTTTCACCAGTTGATTCGTTTTTGTTCAGTTCAACTTTTTTAACTTCCTCTTTGCTCATCTTCTTTACAATTTTAATAATAAAAAAGTTCAATGCTTATTTCATTATGCTTTAGTAAAATTATAGCAAAGTTTTGTCATTTATAATTTAAAACATTGATAACACATTTATTTGTCATATCAATTAATTAATCTCTTAATTCAAAGAGATTTTGAGTAAAAGCTACACTTTTGTATTGTAATTTCTTAAATGCACAAAAAAATTAGGATTTGAGCAAGCGTTTCAATTTTTGTGTTGAATCGATTTGTATTTCAGTTATATTCGTCCTCCGCTGTTGTAGAAATCCAATCTCCAATGAATTTACAACCACCTGGACCAATCCAGAGGATTCCAACGAGTAGAAATTCAAGAAATCCAATAGCTAAACCTCCGACAACATCCAAAATGTGATGTCTATGAAGAAGAATTCGAGAAATACAGACAGCAGCAGCCCAAATATATAAAAGAGCTTTAAATGGCAGCCATAGATTCGGATAAGCCCATTCTGTGAAGAAAAGAGTAACGAACACAGCTCTTGTCGCATGACCAGATGGAAAACTGAATTTGTCAACACCGATCGTCATAAACATATCTTGAGGACGTCCACCAGTTGTCGGTCGTGATCTTCTTGTGATAGCTTTTACACAGCCAACGGCCATTATGTCATATAGAAGCCCTAAAATATAAGAATACAATTTTGTTATATGTATTATTAAAATTCATTATATTCTTTATACCAAAAAGAAGATTAATTTGAACTTCTCGTAAGGCTGCTGAATTGAAGAGATAGATACAAATAAACGTGAGTGAGAACCACGGAAGTCCATGACAAGAAATCTAAACAAAGAACGAAGTTTATAAAAGTTTAAGAATGAAGAACACAATAAAAGGTTAAGGTTGTCTGTCTGCGACTAAAAATGGAGCTGAATGTATGCTTCTTTTCTTACATCTTACCTCAAGCGCTTTAAAGTAAACTCTATATGAGTAATTTACTTCTGGACAAATTTTAGCAGCACCTTCGCAGAATTTCCTGGTTAACGCTCTGTCTGCATCTAGCAATTTGGCTAATGGATACGGAACACGAGAATTTCCTCCCATTAGATATGTAATATGTTGACTACTGAAGAATTGGTAGAATTCGATAACAAATGCAATTTAATTTATCATATGACAATGAATCATACTCCAGCCAGAAAATTAGAAATAAACATCCGGTATTTATTTCTGCTGGCTGATTCAGTTGAAAATTTTAACACACATAACAAAAAATATCAAGAATGGGCTTAATTCTCATTTTAATTCAGATCAAATTTCATACTTTTTTTTAATATAAAACTAAAAACACATTGTAATCAAACTCTAATTTTAATATAGCTAAAAAAATTATGTTAAAATTTTTTAAAAAAATTACTACAATTTTTTGAAATTTTTTAAAAAATTAAATAGAAAGACGCCCAAACATGTCAAAACGTGTTAGATAATTATTAGTAACGATTCATGTTTTATAAATTTTTAAAATGAAAATATTTCCCGCATTTTCTACTTTCTAACTTCCGGTTTTCACCATTTCCGTATTTTCACCGTAGAAAAGAGAAAAGTTGAGAAATGAGAAGAAAATGAATGAAAAATGAGAAGTTATGATGAAATAATTTTTTTCCCTTTTAATTATTTATGAAGTTTATACCATAAATTTTTAAAGACGACAAAAGATCAATGTTATAATCTTCCTTTGAACAAAAAATTTTATGTGAATTTTTGTTTATAAAAGTTTGCATCCAACTGTTTTTCTTTGATTCTAAGAAAAGAGGGTTTCTAAATACATTTTATGCGTGGAAATTTTTGTCTGATTTTTTGTCTACTCTTGAGGTTGAGTTGAACCATGTGTAAAACGAAGAAGCGAGTGGATTTCTGGTCTCTGTAAGTTATAAGTTTGAGTTACTTTGAATATCGGAGAAAGGCGAAGGGCGTCGATATGTTTTTCCGAAGAGAGGAAAAGTTAAGAGAGAGAACTCATTCTGGCACTCTGGACACTCAAAGACTCTCTCTCAGACTTTCCTTCTTTTTCTCAGGGTGCTGCGCAAGGAATTGAAATTCTCTCACTGTCAAAAAAATGGATTCCGCTCAGGAATTAGGGCGAAAATTCTTCCCTTTCAACTAATCAACTTTCTCTTTACATTCTTAAATCCTCTCACTATAATCTATCTCAACAATCCTTCCATTATTCAACAATCACTTAGACAGAACTTTCATTTTACCTTCAGAACTTTTACTTTAATTCAAGAGAAAGTAGTGTGCTATTCGACATGTGTTATTTGTGTTGGTAGTTTTAAGGGCTCGGCCTATTAAGGAACGAAGGACCGGTTGACACTGGAGGAGGTCTGCTTCCACCTCCACGAATGAAGAAGACTGGACATTATATAGATATCTCTGAAGATCATGATACTACACTCATGGACTTCGGGGAACTCCGAAACTAAGAAACTGTAAGTTCAGAATCAGATAAAGCAAAAATTCATTCATAAAACATAAAAAAGTATAAGTTCATCATTTGAAATCTGACCAATCCCTGCTATTGATTTCATTAACGTTGAGCTCTATTCATTTAATTTGCATCTGGATAAACTTACTTTCACCATCTGCTTTCACTCACTTTCCAACTTTTCACGCTCCCTCCCTAATAAAAATTCATGAGTCTTCCAGACCACACTCCATCCTCACCAATTAAATTCAATCTAGAAATTTCATTTAAAAAAATTCAACTTAATTTTTGTTTATTTCAGGGCCGTTGTGTAGTTGTGCGATGCTTTGGGTGGGCGGTTTGGTGGCGGCATGCCTCCGCCGCAGGGAATCATCTCGTGTCTCCGCTGCCAGTGTTTCGTCCTCGTCGTCTTTCTCGTGGTGCTCGTCCCTCTGAGGAGCCCGTCCGCAGACGAACCTCCGCCCCCTGGGACGACAGACTGCCCCGAGGCGAGGCGATGGCCAATCTTCTGCTCTGCCCTCCTCAATACAACCCTCCTCAACGACACAGCACGACGGAAGGTCAAAGATTCCCTTCCAAGGGCAAAAGACTATTTCTGCGAGATGGTCAAAGTCCTCAACAAAATCGACTGCGCACAACCCTTCACTGTCTCACCGCGATGGAGGCTCGGATGTCAAGTAAGTGAAACTTCATTTTTTCCATTTTCATCCCCCAAGCCAATTCTTTCTGAAATGATTTGATTTTTCTGAAAATTTTAGGAAGCATACCGAGATTGGAGTTGCAGCCTTCTGGCGGACGGTCTCCTTCCGGTGGGCCTCAATAGTTGTGATTCGACGTGTCACCAAGTGATTCGTGTCTGTCCCTACCTATCCCCTGACAGAGTCCAGGAGGTGGAGGTGCCTGGTAAACCAAAACCAAAAGCAGTCCTTCATCCTTCCCAATACGGGGGACACCCCGCCTTCCACTGCCCCACGACATATACGGACCCTAACCATCTACATACAGAAGATTACTTCTTTCCTCCACATTATCAGACAGCACATGTCTGTATCCTGTTCAATCCGTCTGAGGCTGGGCTCAGCCACGCTTCCTTCCCACTCCATACGCTCGACCTACACAATTTCTCAGTGACCTACTGCCAGGAATATAGTAAATCAATATTGGACAACAATTATCCACTCCTAGCAGATAGGAAAGGAAAAGTTAATGTTTCACAGTGCTGCTGGACTTATAACACAGCCCTTCCAAAGACTTACAACTTATTATCCTCAACTCTGCGGCGCAGTGTACTAGAGGATAAAAATTGCGTACCCCTTGCAAAGGACCTCAGTCCTACTGATTTACATGAGGAAAATCCTTCATCCCCACCACCTAATCAAGAGATACTAAAGCAGGTAAATCTATCAAAAAATCTCCAAATTAATCATACTATTCACTTATCTTCTTCTGTATAGGTCTTCCTACAGTGTCTCGTGACACAAGACACACCCAGTCCCAACAACATCATAGAACCTCTCTCTCAAGAATCCATCGACTATGCAATTTACGTAGATGATAGTGGGTTTCCTTCTGAAGAAGAATCTTCTAGGAATCGTAGGGAAAAGGATGAAGATGAAGACCCAAGTATTGATAGGTTCAATAGTGCTGAGGGTGAGGACAATGACTATGAGGACGAAGAATACGATTTTTCAAGGGGCTCAGCCACTACCACCGAGGCCTTCCTTTCCCTCATCTCATCACTTGAGTCTCAAACAACACCCTCCAATCATCAAAGTAGTACATCAAGTATTGGAAGGGATCGACGCTCATTGGCCAGTTATACAACTATGTTGTCAATCCCTAACGCAAATCCTAGACCTCATCCTTTTCATTCAATCCTACTCATCCTCTGCCTCGCCATTACTCTTCTTCTACCTAGTAGTCTATTTTGCATTCTTAATTATAAAGAATCAGCCAATTATAACAGAAAGAATCCATCCACTAATTCCCAAAATATTAAAAGAAGGATACATCCTTCTCCAAATCCTCCTCCTCCTATTAGGTACCACCACAATTCTTTAGAACCAATCACATGACACCTCACTTATTTAATAGACTTCAAAAATTAGTCAACCCACCACCCTCTCCTCTGTTCGCTTTCTCCATTTCCTTATTACTTTCTCCTGAACTACGAAATGCTCAAATCCCACTTAACTCTCTCTCTATTTATGTCTCTAAAAAAATGAAATTTTTACTCATTCAAGAAACTCAAATTTAAAGAAATGAGGGATAAATCTAGGAAATGAAAATACGTAAAAGTGTTATTAGACATCTCTGCAATAAGCCCCAGGATCTTAACTAACTTGGCTTAACAACGAAAAATTAACCCAACTCCAGAATTCCAGAATCATCACCTCATCAGAAATCCAATCCAACAGAAGATTATTATAAAACCCAACACATGAACAGGACTACTATAAACTACTATATAAAAAACCTAACCATAACTTTTAAGAAAGAGAAAGTAATAGTGGTTAGGAGTTGTTAATTAATGAAAGGAAGAAGGACCCTTCTTCCTTAAATTCTCTCATCGCTTGTTATTTGTTGGAGGGAGAAAGGCGTAGTTCCGTAGACTCAATTTCTGTTTTATATTCATAGGCAGACAATAAATCAGAAATACAAGGGTCAATTTATTCAATTAAGGGTGGAATTTATTTAATTTAAACCCAAAAAAAAAATCAATTAATACAATTGATATTAACAAACCAACTTAAAAGCTTTAGAGGAGAAAGTTTGCTTTCTTCACAAAAGAAGAAAAGAATTAAACACAAAATCCCTTCTTTACCATTAAACCATAATTAAATAATTAATATTCATAATATATTTAACTTAAATATTCATAATATATATTTTTTTGATTATTTTCAGAGTTATATAATTATTGCCAAAAAATCTCAAAGGCACTCCACTCCACGTCAATATAATAATCTAATGCTTAACTTTGTCATATAAATATATAATACAACGATTATTATATAATATTATAAATATTAATTTTCTAAATCCCTACTTTATATATTATGTTTGGAAGTAGAAAAAAGGCATTGGTTTTTTAGAATACAATACAGTAGATAAGGCCTCTGTTTCTTTTTTTACCCTAAGCTTACTTTCTTCGGTGAGCTGGATATTGGATATACTATTTGAGTAAACACTACGATTGAGTTGGACGTTTGAAGGCACTTATGTGTCAGTATATTTAGAGGAGGATTGTTTGGAGATAAAAATGGAAGAAGAAGGTTGTTTTTAGAATGATGTCTTTTCTCTTTTAATTTGATCTTTGAAGGAGTTCTCTATGAGCTTGTGAGATGTGCTTCCTGATCGAATCCTTATTCTCAAAAGGATCACCACAGAAACAACATGAAAAATCTTCCTTTCCAAGTTCTGTACTATTGGAATCTGAAGTGTTTCCGCTTAACTTCTCAGCTTTGACAGCAACTCCTTTACCACCGTCTTGGAATCGATGGACGGAACTTATGTGCTTGATCAAGTGAGCCTAAAAACAAATATAGAAAAAATGAACACCATTAAAATTTATATTAAAATTCTACTTTCTTACCTTCTGTCTGAAGGATCCTTTGCAAAAGACGCAGGTGAATGGCTTTTCACCAGTGTGTGTGCGAAGATGAGCAATTAGATTCCATTTGATGAAGAATCCTTTTCCACAATATTGACATGAGAAATTGGGTTGATGAACTTTCTCATGTTTTTTATAGTCATCGTATGAAGCACACTCGTAGTGGCACATGGAACATCGAAGTACACCAGATTCAGGGATGATCTGCAAATGAGGTGTCTTAGTCCGAGTGTTTGTTATCTTTGTCCCTACTTTCGCCAATATGGCCACCTAACAGAGAGCATTTAATAGAAGTTTAAAAAGAAGAATATATAAAAGTATAGAATTAAAATAGAACAAAGCTCTAAACTCTTAACATTATCTTATCACTCTGTTATTAAAAATTACCGAATTATTGTTTGATGGCTCATCTCCTCTTTCTCCATCGTCTTCCATGTCCATTGGCTCTGATTCGTATGTCCCAAGACCCAATTCCTCAGTTGGACTTTGAAGTGCTGAAGCTGGTCTCTTGCGTTTTTTTTCTTTTTCATTATTGTTAGTCAAAAGAAGATTGTTATTCAAAGGGATGTTGAGTGAGAATCTCTCACTGTTTCGTGTACGTTTAGATCCACTTGGAGTTGAAGGAAGGAGTCGTCGATTTCCTGTCGAGTGTCTTCCTAAGGATCCACCTCCAAGTCTTCCTCGTGTTTTTGTTGTGGTCAAGATTGTCTCTGGAATTTTAGCTTTTTCAATCAAATCATCTTCTTCATCTACGTTAACATCTTCATCCAATTGGTCATCCTGTGATCTTCCTTGACGTGATCCAACAGAAAGAATGAGTGAGCGATCCGTGGTTACCATGTCCATGGGTTCAAGTGAATCTCCTCCCTTTGTTGAAAATTCGGATTTAACTCGTACTTCTCCAGAACTAATAGAAAGATCTTCTGGTTTTGGAGAATCTGGACGTTCATCTTCTTCTTCGTCATCTTCATCAACTTCATCGCTTCGATTCTAAAAAAATATAAAAAGAAAATTTTAACAAACTGAAAATAAAAAATTAATTCAAAAATAATTATTACTCTCTTAACAATAGTAGGAAACATCTCAAAAAATATGATTACAACCCAACTTGTCTCTAAACTTGACTAAAGCTAAAAAATCAAGAGAAAGAGAAAGGTACGAAGAGAAAGTCAAATGAAGCCATTTAGGAGAAAGCAGAAAGAAGAAGCCTTATTAAAATCATTATGTTCTTAATTTCTGAATGTTAACTTGTGAAATGTAAGATATGACGAAAAATGAAGAGGAAACTGACAGAGACAGGTTTGAAGTGTCAGCAGGAAAGCGGAAGGGAGGGGAAAGGAAAGAAGGGAAAGTCGGTGTATGAATTTGAAGGGAGGGGTGCATGATGAAAATTAGTGACTTCCTGCTTGATTTTGTATGAAACTTTAGATATTAAATTAACTTGAATTATCTCTCTTTATAATCCCCTTCTCATAAAAGAAACTAAAACTGAGAGTTTAATTTAAGTGGATTTTCTCCTTAGAAAAATAATCGTTTTAATTTGTTCCAATAAAATCTCGAGGAGAAAGTTTTTATAAAATCAATGATGCATGAATAATTTTCAATTTAACAAAAATTAGGATAGCGTTTCCTTCTTCCTTGAGAAAAGGGTGTGGAAAATAATAATAAAGAAACAAAAAGTAAGTAAGCAAAAGAGAGAAGGGGTGGCTTAAAAAAGCATTCAAGCATTTTAGCATTGTTATTTTGTAAGAAAATCCTTAGGTAAATTAACTATGGAGGACAACAAACAGAGATTCGAACGATGGATGATGATGATGATGAAAAATGAGATCCCCCAAAAAAATAGAAGGTGAGAAGAAGGGGATGATGAATGTGAAATTTTCTCTGAAATTGTGTGTGGGGGTGGGGGTGAATTGTGAATTGCAAGGAATTGCGAAATGGAGGTTAGAAAAAACGTCATGAAGGGCAGAAAAGAAGGCGAGATTTCACTTCTAGGAAGTAAAATCCCAACTTCTTATTCTTCTATTCATCATCATTTTTTATAATTTACAGGGTTAGATCTTGCTGCTTCAAGGACAGAAAAGGAAAAGATGATTTTCCACCCTCCTTCATTTCATCTTCCCTCTACGAGGAGATGATGAAGAAGGGTGAGTGGTGAAGAAAGAAGAGAAGAATTGGGAAAGATTTTTAAGTCTGAGATTCTTTTTTCTGGGTTAGAGAAACTGGGATCAGACAACAAAATAATAAAAGGAAAAGAATAAAAACATACTGTTACAACGACAGCCTTAGCTTAGATTTTAGGATGGAGGACTGAAAAAGGGAGAATTTTCTGAAAAGGAAGAAGAAGAAGAGGAGAGACCTTTTGAAATGAACGGGACTTCCTGGGTCCCGTAAGACGAGAAGAAAGGAAAAACCTACTTTTAGAAACTTATGCTCATTTTTTGGCTTTGGTTCCTTCTTTTCTGAAGAAATGAAACAACTTTCTAAATTATCTTATTTGGCAATAGCTCTTCAATGCAAATGTTTGAGACTCTTGTCTTGTCTGTCTTACTTTCTAAAAATCTTAACAAGGAAGTGAAGGAGTTATGATTATGAATAATGTTGTTTTCCTTACATGTGCCTGAGATGGAGGTGAGACAACAGTGATAGTAGCAGGAATATGATGGTTAGTCGTGATGATAGATTTGTCGTGAATGTTTTCAATGACGAATTTCCCATTGACATGTCCAGGGTCAAGTTGCAAGAGTTGAATTAAATCCTGAAGGTCTCCAAGTTGCTTGAGGGGTACAGTTACTTCTCCACCGTACATGAATCGAACAAGGAGTACCAAATCTTCATATTTGACGTCAGGGATAACAATTGTATGTTGATCACCTCCTGCTTCCTCGAACACCTGTAAAAAAACAACAAAATTAATTGATTAGTGAAATCTAACAAACAAATTAATTCCTACGTCGTAATTTTGCTTCACATACTCGCCCTTCTAATTAACATGAGAATATCAAATGATTTCTTACCGTTTTCAACCATGGACTTGCAGAAGCAAGTATTAAGCGATGAACATTGATTGAGCCACCATCACATATGATTTTAGCATCAGCGCATAATTCATTCTGGAAGGAATTCCTTACTTCTTCACCGATGACACTGAGATGCTTGTTGTATTGTAGAAAGAGCCATGCTGAACCACCGCTGGATGACATCTTGCTTGTCCTCTGATACTGGTTCAATTAAGAATTTTGAAAACTAAAATTTAGAAAGAAAGAAAAAAGAGCGGTTAGGAAAAAGTTAAACAGACGACTTGAATGAAAGGACGCTGAGAAATGAATGAATGATGTGTGGAGAGAATCGAAAGAAAGAATGGAAAGCAAAAATAAAATTCTGCTTTCCCTCCACTGAAAAAGTGAAGGGGATCCTTCAAAACTAAAATTTATTTTTATCCCCTTTTTTTCACAAAAAACACACTCAACAGCGAACAGCCAAGAGTGAAAAACACATGGGAAAAATCATAGGAGAAAATTTAACATTTCTTGGAAGGAAAAAGTAAAACTCCTTCAAAGTTGCCTAAAAATAGAAAGCTAACTTTTTCATGTCATGTTAAAATTTCCTTTCTAATTTTAGGTTTTTATTTTAAATTTCTCCGAACTGGTATTGGTGCCCAAGGGTTTTAGAAATGTTTTGGTGATGGAGAATTGGGAGTGGCTGCGGGCTGGTTTTGGGCCATGAGTCTTTTGTTTAGTTTTCCTTTTGTCCTTTCTCCCCTTCTCTTTTTCAACTTCATATTTTTCGGCCAAGGAAGCATCATCATCATCATCTCGTCAACGTTAAAAGCATGCCTTTATTTTCTCCAGTAGATCCGTAGGGTGGAGTCCCTGTCCATGTCTCTTTCCCTTTTCCCTTCTAACTTTTGTTAATTTAATAAAATTTTAGCATTCCTAATTTTAATTCTTAAAGACAATTAAGTGAAACTCATATCATACAATGAGAAACTCGGTAATTTAAAACTTTAATTAAGGTTAATCGTAAAAACTATTGGGCCTTCTCCCAAGATCCGAAAGTTCTTAAATTTTTTAAGAATTTAAGTTTTCTTAAAATTCTCGGGAGTTGAGT
>JAQGCN010000815.1:0-14544 GCA_034699725.1 Friesea truncata | reverse complement strand
AAGATAAAGACGCACAATAAGAATCAAAAATTGATACGCCTCTGGCAAGTCAAAGAAATAAGAAAAAAAAAAAAAATTGTAATTGACAAACTTTAACAATTGAAATATTTGTATAAAGGAAATTGACACTCTGAACAACTTTTGCAGAATAAGAACTCCAGACTCGTTTCAATGCTGAAAGCCATGAAATCATAAATATTTCTAAAATGTCATTTTAGGAAACATTTTTAAATTTCGGAATCAGAAACAAAGGTTTCCTTTTTTCATATTTAAAAATTTATTCGAATTTTTTCCCCTCGACTTGAACTCAATTTCTTTCGAAAAATTGAATACAAGTAAAAGTTTCTTAACTTTTGATCCTATAAACCTAAAATCTAGAACAGAGAAATCAACAGAAAGACAACATTTCTAACAGAAGGAAAGTAACGCATATTTATACATAAATACTAACATATTTATGACATTATTCTAAGTTTTAAGTTGTTTTTACATGTATTTCACTTTTTAATAATTCAATCAATCAATTAACACGCCCTTTTACTGTTGTTTTAAATCTTTCGTTGAAACATCAATATAACATTAAACATTTTGGAGGAAAGTTTTTCTTTTAAATTGTACTGAATTCAATATTCTACTTTACGGAAAAGAATTTTTGAAACTTCAAAACACTCTAAATTACGTACTCTTAAAAATAAATAGTACAAAGAATCACTTATTACGATTGTAACATAACAGCTCTTATTTAATAAATTATCTATAAGTGAGTAAGAGATCAATTACTGTTGACAGCACAACTTCAAGAAATGTATGCAAACAAAAATCTCTGGATGATACAGTGAACAATCCAGCCACATTAAATGCCTATGATCTACATGATCTATAAAACTGGCTATCTACCACACTCATCGAATATCTTGGTTTAGTGAAAGATAAGATGTAATTATCTGATGCTAATTTAACTTTAAGTTCACAGTTAATTACAAAAAAGTTATAACAAATATCGTTATGTCAAAAGATAATAATACAATCCAAATAAACTTACTAATATGGTTAAAACCTTTAACTAATATAAAGGTGAGAGTGATAAGTACAATAACAGCTTGAAAATAAGCAACACCAATCCAATGTTGAAATACATCATTTACACACACGTGTTGTAATTGCCGATACAGAATTTGAGATTTTCTATGCTTAATGCTAAATTCCGTAATATTAGTCGGGCTAAAAAGTAAAATAAATTATAATAAATAACACACTTAAATTGTTTGACAAATATGGTATAACTATTACCTTATTTTTTTGATTGTATAGGAAATCACAAATATAAGCACGGTAACCCCAAAAAGCTGAAATGATAAGTCCATATCCAAATAAAAATATTGGCAGTAACACAGATATATTGATGAATATACGATTCAACTATTTCTACAACCGATAGCAGGAATTCCGTTATAAATACCATAAAGAAAAACAATGGTAGTTGCATGATTAATATAATTGAATTGAATTTTAACCATTTTAAGACTGAAATCATTGCTAAAAAATCCTTTCGATGGTAACTTATAAGTTCTATATTGAAATATTAGTTTGTTTTAAATAAAATATGACAATGTTACCATATTTAGATTTACCTGAACCAACGGCTATTTTAAAGATTTGGTTGAAACATGCAATCATATCATTCCCTTTGGTATAATGTAATAGTTGAGAAAATAAACAAAATGAAAACATAAGAATAGATGAAATATAAAGCGAAACCCAAGTAGAATACTCTCTATCAACATAAATAAATCAATATTACAATATAAAATAAACAAAATAATCCACCGAATATATTGAATGCTTTGATTGTTTTTGAATCTTTTATAGCCATTTTCCAACAATTATTCTGTTTTGTATAAACTATTGGAGTAAATCCTAATGAGTTCCCAATGAAATTTAATTCTTGTAGATAAGTTAAATCCATTTTGCTGAAGTCTTAATCGTAGTTTCATCTAAACAGAAAAGCTTCAATAATTTTAGAGATATTTTTATAAACCTAAAACTTGAATAAAATATGCGAATAAAAGTGCTTAACTGGAAACTAATGGCAGAAAAGAAAAATACCACTCAGAAAACAAGAAAATTCAATCAACTTAATATTTAATATACCATTTTCAGCCATATTTACCGTACCAATTTTTTTTAAAGATATTTTTCATTTAAAATATTAATTAAATTACATGCCTCTTTAATGTAGCTCTCTATTCCGGCTTCAAGCTAATATGGTTCCTACCCGGCGATAACTTGGGAACGAAGGGAAGGATTTCGACCTTTGGCATAAATGTCCAGGGTCATAAGCTTGGATTTGGACAAGTTCGTTAACTCCGGGGTAGCTCGTAGCTGATACGGGAAACGAACAAATATTTTTTATTTGCACCATGAAAAATAAACACGGTTAAACAATAAATTGAACAAAAACTTTATAAAAAAAAAAAAATCTGAATTTCGAATTTTATCAATCACTTCGAATTTGACATCGACTAATTTCAGATTGATTTAAGTAATTGTTTCAAAAACATATCCTGACTAGCGTGTAGTTCCATCGAACCATCAGTAACATCCATCCACATTGCCTTAGTATGATTTCGGATTCAATTTAGCTGCTCTAAAGAAATCATCAAGTTCTTTTCATAAAGTGAATACAGACAGTTTTGACCCAAGCGTTATCAGTGTTTCTTGAATCGTCAACATAGCCTTTGTACAAGATAAATACTTGAATAAGTGGATCATGGAACATATTTGAAAGAGTTTCGTATAGTTCATCAGCTTTTTCATAATTTAGTTTATTAATACTGAAAACCTCTTCCATAATTCTCCTTTTGAAAGTTTCATTTAAATAATAAAACTATTTTCATCAAAATTCCAAAAATTGTTAATGTTTTGAATTTGAATTTTGAATACCTGTTGGCATAGACAACTTCTGTTAGAAAGTCGGTGAGATTGAAGACAAATAGAATGTACTAAATTGATATAATGACTGGATATAATGAAAAGATTGTAATTTTAGTGAATCTTATAACTGAGCTTATAGAAGCTGACTAATTGTTTTAGAGTTGAGAAGGATGATGCTAAGGATTATTTCAAAAGAAAAGTCGAATGCTCAAAAAGCAAGAACAAGCTATTTAAACGATTATAATTTTATTCCAAATTGATTGATTGATTAGAAGATTTATCAATTGCATTTACTTTTTATTATTACACAGCAATCATTAACATTTCCTAAAATAAACTAAAGGCTTTATCCTTAGATGTTGAACTCTCACATTTCGCCCGAATTGATAATAAAAAACCTCAATGTTGTTCATTTTTAAGTTTACTTATGAAATGATAAATATGTTTTTTTAAATTATTAATAATTAAAATTAAATACCCACAATAGTTATCATACCTTGCATTAATTAATTTAAAAGAGGCAACTTACTTTCTTATTTATTCTTAAAATATACAATTTAAAAGAAACTTTTAAATAAATTATTAATTGAAAACGCTTACATTATGAAAGATATTGGATTTACAACTGCTGCCATTATATTTCTGATGTTTTGTCACACAAGAAGGAATTGGTAGAATTAAAATCGTAGAAAATAATAAAAATGGGAAGTTAAATAATTAAGCAATCTCCCCTTCCAATTTATCCACGAGTTTATCCACAACAAATAGCTTACAAATTTCTTTTCCTAAAGATGCTCTTGACCAATTAGCAGGACTCGCTATTTCACTCCCAAGAAATGCAATAATAGATAAAGCATTACTAAATGCACAAAAATATTTAACAAACTTTACGAAATTTCATCTACCAGAATTTAAATATTCAAATCCATTATTATCAGTAACAAATCTCAGAATCAACTATTATCTTATAACTTTTCATGGTATTGGAGATTATAACAGTTGATGTTAAATCAATTGGAATAAATAGTATATAATTTGGATTGTGGAAAACAAAGGAATACTTAATTTTAAAGTCTACTTTTTTCAATTTGGTATGTCTTTAATTGGACAAAGTGGTTCAATTAGTATATATTTGGATAATTCTACCCCAATTCAAACACTTGCTTGAAATCGTATTGGATTTTCTTGTGAATTAACAGAATGGGATATTATACGTAGAAAAAGAATTGAATTTATGCTATTAAAATTGAATTGGTCCAACATCCCATTCTTTTAATTCACAAGAAAATCTAATAGGATTACGAGCAAGTGTTTGGATTAATGTAAAATTATTCAAACTTCTACTAGTGCCCCTTTGTCCAATTAAAGACATATGAAATTGAAAAACATAAACTTTAAAATTAAATATTTTTACATCAACTGATCTCCAACATGATATATAAAATGTCATATAAATGTTTTACATAAACCATATGTACCAAATTTTTAAAAAATTAAAATTTAACGATAAAAAGCTTAACATTACTGGTTAGGAAACGAAGTTCAGTATTTTAAACCAAACTTAAAAAAATTTACACAATAGATACAGTTGATACAAACAGAAAAAAAAGAGTAATTGATGGAACATCAGCGAAAGACATTGTTATTGATTTACACAATCTGTGTTAGCAGGATTCAGTTCTAGGAGATCTTGTTCTTCCAAAACAGCAACAATATTCCTGGAGATACGATGTCCGCAAAAAGGGCATCTAAATCTTCAGCGTCGGGGAATTTTGCTTTTACCCTTTTTACCCTACAAATAATTTTGAAAAATAGAATAAGGCAATTTGGGATTCAAGAAAAACTTCACTTATTCCTAAAGTTTTCCAAATATTTACATAGGTTCGAAAAAAGTAAAAGTTTGGGGTTGTGAAATTCGATTAAGTATTTAAATTACACGGTATTTGTATATGAGTACAGATTTAAATACGTTTGTAGTATGTATGAATATTTAAATTTGTACATATATGTATGGTGTTGTATGAGTACATACGCAAATATGTGTATACATGCATGCGCAATATCTGAAAATAACTTTGGGAAATGTTTAAGGGAAAGTTTTTTACTTTTCCAAAAACTACTCAATATTTGGAAAACTTTCGGGGAAACTTCTCTTTTTCCAAGCAGTTTTTCTAATGCCGAAGATCGGCAAATTCGGAAAACTTCGAGGAAAATTAAGTTTTTCTTAAATCTTAAACTGGTTAATATAACATCAAACCATAAAAATTAATCATAGTTATTACATTTCCATTTGTTGGTTCCAATATTTCTGCTCGATGTCCATTTTTTCTTTCTGATTTTTCTTTTCGATGTCATCAATTTTTTTTGCAATTCTTCATTAATGTCTCCAACACTAATTTAATAAAGATAAAATGTAACAAAACGTTAAAAAGATAAATGTGTGAATTTTTACTTTTTGTAATTTGGGTACTTATATTGGACGCATTCTATGGAGCAGTAGTAGACCTCTCGTCCTTTCTTGTCTTTGTAAAAAATACGCAAACAGACAGAGCATGGTTTTTTTTTCAGATTTTTATTCGATTCAAAATCAAAACTAGACGAAATCAGAAAAACAATTACCTTTGTGCAAGTATAATAATTTTCATTCTATTCTAAAATCCCAAGCAATTATAAAGCTTTACAATTTTTAAATCCTTATTACTAGAACATTATGCTACATAAGACAAATTTGAATTACTTGTTCAATTTTTTAGGTTCAACAATTGATTTTGTTAAACCTGTCGTCAATCTCTTTTGTGCAACCAATGTGTTACCTCGTGTACTGGTTACGGTACCGCTAGACTCAGCAAATGATAAGTTTGCTGCATTCAATAATTATTTTTTGCATGCAATTTAAAACAATTCTACTATCGTAAAGCAATTCTACCTGGTTTATGTTCATGTTTTACTTCGACCTTCACCTGGGAATAATATTAAGCTTGGGTGTCAATGCCAACACTAGAATGCAAAATATCACACAAAATAAGTTAGATGAATCAGCTTAAGCAATAACTTAAGTTAAAGCTAATTAAAGCGTGTGCCAATTTTTCGCATTGAGCAATTTTAGCCTTTGAGTTTGATTAATGCTGAAAAAAATAAGCGAAAATTAACAAAATTAAATTAGAGTAATTAACAGACTTATTATTCCGGGTTTATAGTAAATACGAAATATTGACAAAAGTACAAATGGTTAATAACATATTTCGGCCATTTGAACAAAATAAAAAAAAATATTAAAACAAAATATTATATTGTTAACCAGATAATAGCCTAGAATGACCCTTTTTAGCCCGACTTCGGGCTTAGGAATTCATCCTGTCCGTCCGGGGACTTAATTTGACTTAAGAACCGATGGACCGTATTTGATCAAACTTGGCAATTTGTCAACTTGGACTAGAGTAGGAAGCTTATAGATTTTGGACCAAATCAGTCAAGCGGTTGCTAAGTAACGAGAGAAAAATCTAATACGAGGTGGATTCGTGGATTTTATTGTAAAAACTTTATTTAAAAATACGTAGTAAAACCGTAACAGCCGCAGACAGTTTCATAATTACGGTGATTGAAGAATTATTAAAAATTATTAAATAAAAATTTTTTTTAATTTTTTAAAAAAATACAAAATTTTTTAAAAAAAAGTTAAAATTTAAAAAAAAAAAACAGTGCGGACGGACGGCCGGAATTGGTAAAACCATAAGCCTAGTCAGCTACGCTGTCTGCGGCAAAAATTGAAAAATCAATTCCGAAAATTGTGACATGGATTTTTTCTCTAAAAACTTGTTTCCAACAATTAAAAAATCAATTCCAAAAATTTTAAAATCCATTAGCAAAAATAAGACATGGATTTCTTTCTAAAAAATGCATTCCAAAGTCGGAAAAATCCATTCGAAATTTTTTTCAATAAATATTTTGAAGTGGATTTCTTCAATTTCTAAACTATTGAGGTGAATTTTATATAAATCTGAATATTTTAAAGTGGATTGAGGGAGATTTTTAATGATTCCAATTATTTTGAGTGGATTTTTCGCAATTCCAATATTTTTGAAAGGTATTTTTTACAAATACGAATTATTTTGAAGTGGTTTTTTACAATTCCAAAAATTTGGAGGTGGATTTTTTATAAAACCGAATATTTTGAAATGGCCTTGTTACAATTTCTAGAATTTTGTTGAGATGGATTATTGACAAATCCGAATATTTAGAAGTGGATTTATTACAAATACGAATATTTTGAAGGGAATTTTTATAAATACGAAATATAATTAGTGGATTTTTTAAATTTCAGAAAATTTTGAAGTGGATAAATCCAAATATGTTAAAGCGGATTATTCTTCTTTTATTTGGGTTTTATTGAATTAATTTTCAACTTTCAACTTATTGAACAACCCCATTATCCCGACTTCGGGTTTTATAACAAAATCCATACTGAGATTTTAAAATTTTCCGCTATCTACCAAATTCACTTCTAAATTTTTTGAATTATAAAAACTCCACCTCAAAATTCTGGGAATTATAAAAAAAATACACTTAAACATATTCGGAATTAAGAAAAATCCACTATTTTTTTGGAATTATAAAAAATCCACTTCGATAATTTTGAAATTATAAAAAAAATACGCTTAAAAAATTTCCGAAATTTACAAAATCTATGAAAATTATAAAATTTAAAAATTGATTGTTTCTCTTTGCAACCGCTTTTAATCGAATTGGAAAACTTTGTAAATTATGTGCATTATTGGTAAATATATAGGGAAATATTTCTAGATTTTAGTTAAATATTATATTTAATGTTGTTGGCCTGTTAAGGAAATATTTATGTAAAGTCTGGTAATTAATTAGGACTCTAAATATTTCTTAATTGTAAAAGCTTAAAATTGGCAGGTATGTAGCATTAAGTTAAAAAAGTAAGCTTTATTTAAACTCGTTTGGATTTTGATTTATGTCAGGACATTTAATTGAAGTAATTCAAACCTGGGAGGCTGTTCAAGAACTGATGGCGCTAATGTCCCTGGAGCTGGTGGCGCGATAACACCCGTCATAACACTTGCTGATGTGCCTGGAGTAGAATCCATACTTATGGTTTTTGTTAGTTTTAGTGTTTAGAATTTTACTTTGATTTAGATTTGTGAATTGATTTTAAATAATTAATTTTGGAATGATACTGATTTAGAAACAGACACAACAGAAGTAGAAACTTGTTTCCTTTTGAATTCAAAAATAACCATAGATATTGAAGCCTCAGGGGAAATTGAATATTTCTATATTTAACAGTTTATTTTTATACCGCTGTATGAAATACCCTTTTTAACCTTTAAGTCTTTCCTCGACTTAAAAATTAACATGTCATGTTGCCTTTCAGAATAGAAAAAAATGGCGCTGAGGATTTCAAGAGAAAAGGCTAATGCGTCGAGAAAGTATGCAGAATGTTGGCAAAGAAAAAGCAACAATACGAGAAGGTTTTTACACTAATTAATTCAGATTGATTGGTACTTTAAAAGTAGAAAAGTAGTTTATTGTGTGCATTTACCTTTTATTATTACAGCAATCATTAACATTTTGGAAAACAAACGAAAGGCATGTCAACTAATTAGACTCTTCTACTGTCAGTCAAGAAATGAATTTATCCTTAAAAGCATATTAACTAAAGTCGAGTATATATTGCTAATGTAGTACACTGATTCCAACAACCAATCCGAATTCAGATTTATTATTTGATTAGTTTTAGTAGTTTTGTATCTATCTGCAGAATGTTTACGGATCCATTCTGCACATTCAAAAACGTTTACCACACCATCTTTGTTTGGTCTGCTTCTTCTAAGAATTGTGCAAATGGCACATTATCAAGAGTTGAATCATGCATTCTGATAAACTTCAAAAGACTTTCAAATTCTTTAGCATCGATGTATCCATCTCCGTTCGTATCAAAAAATTTAATGAACGGAAATGCATATCGGCTAGTTAAGATGAAATCCTTCCATCATCTCAATAAAGGATTC
Organism: Friesea truncata; assembly: GCA_034699725.1. Taxonomy (NCBI): domain Eukaryota; kingdom Metazoa; phylum Arthropoda; class Collembola; order Poduromorpha; family Neanuridae; genus Friesea; species Friesea truncata. Next base: position 5,578 of record JAQGCN010000815.1, on the reverse strand, counting down.
AACAGTAATACGACCATCCATTTCTTTGTTGAAACCAATAAGTGTTTCCCACTCTTTTTCAGAATATTTCAAATTCATCATGTCACCTACTTTTCTTAAATCTTTTAATGAAATGGATCCTTTCTTATAAGATGGTTTGCTGCATAATGCTTGTCGAAGCTTTTCAAGTTCAACATCACTAAATGGAATAATGGCGATACGATAATTAGATGCTTCAGGTTTGTTCCATGCTGGAGCAGAATGCTTTGTAATCCAATCGGCGCATTCATAAATGCTCAGTTTTCCATCTTGTTTGTATCAGCTTCGTCAACAAATTGCTCATCAAAATGAATTTGATGGCAAAGTTGCTGCATTTTATTAACAAAAAAAAACCATCATCAGAAATCTAAGTTTTAAAGTTCAAATAATATTTATTTCTTACGATCATGAACTTTTAAAAACTTTATAAGTCTTTCAAATTCTTTCTCATCAATAAATCCATCCTTGTTCTTATCAAAATGCTTAAGAAATGGAAGAACATATTGACTCGTTTGATGCAAAATTAAGTCAATATAAAATTTTTCTTCACACAAACCTTCCAATTCGTCATCAAATAAGAGCATCCCATTGTGCGTCCGTGTAATACCTTGCAGTATAGAATAATCAAATAATGCAAATAAACACAAAAATGTGTTTAATTTTATTGGTTCGAGATCAAAATAGATAATAGCAAAATGGATAATTTTCATTACGACATCCTCTTTTATGTAGTATAGAGAAAATTATCCATTTTAACCTGACACACCATTTTATAAACTTACATCAACATATTTTGGCTACCACACAATCGGAAATCTTTTGTTGTTATACAACCATCTTTGTATGAAGGTAAAGTTCGATATTTAATTCGTAATTCTTCAAGTTCCTCTTCAGTAAATGGAACGCTGCTATCACGATAACTTGTCATGGTTTTTAATACAAGGTTAATAAAGACAATTAGAGAATAAGGAGAGATATGGAATATTTATATAAGAAAATTTTGTTGAATGGTTCTATTAATTTCATTTTAAGTGGCTAAGATGTTCAATTAAACTAATAAATCACAAGTTCATTATTTTTATTATTCTGCTTTTTAAAATTGTTTTGCTGTTTTTTTCCATTCATTTCAAGGTTATTAAAAACTGAATTTAAGTTTTTATTTTAATCTTAAAATTGTTAAGCAGAGGGATTATGTATATTATTCTTGCTTTTATCAATTAAATGAAATCACTTTGTTAACTCCTAAATTAATAATTAAACTTTTCAATTGTTGGTCACTCAGTTTAAAGTGGTTAATAAAAATGCTACATCAACAAGAGTTCATCTTGAAATCGAATCACATAAAATGGAAATCATTACCATTGTCCTTAATTTCATGTAAGATTGAAAATATTATTCACAAAGTTTCAAACTTAAATAAACCTAAATTTAGTCCAATTATAATTTATCCGGAAACTAATTCTGCGGGTAGGGGTAAAAATTCATGGGAAGATGTATCAAATGTGGTAAGGTCAAGACAGGGTGATCTAAGTATATCACAATTGGTTATGTTGTCAAAGAAAACATCCGAATTTCGATTTCTTGTAGTTGGTCAAGTTGAAAGGTGAAATCCATCACTTACACAAGCAATACATGCTTAGATTTGATTTGATTCTTATAATTATAATATTTCATAATTAGATTACGGGCTTTTTTTCAACCTGAGCCAGATGCAAGGGTTCAAGATATAACAATAGCTGGATTTCGTCTGAATATTTGGGGAATGGTAAATGTGGAATTGATTGTGATAGGAATATCTTTGTATATAATTCTAAAATTGGAAAGAATGGAAAGTCTTATGGGATCTATTGGAATATTTGCAATGCAAGGTAATGTAATATAAATTCAACGACTTTAACTGTTGAGAAGTTTGTAATAATAAATTAATATACTACTTAAAGGTATTTACAAAAAACACATGTACCGTAGAGAATTCGTTTCAACAAGAATGTTATGCCTTACTGCAAATATATCAGCATTTGTAATTTATACAATATTTTCTGCATCTCTTGTATCTAAATTATCAAATACCGAAGTAACCATTCGATCCCTTAATGATCTCATTTCACATAATTATAATTTTGGATTCAAAAATAACGATTCGTATCTCTATGATACTTTTATGGTATAAAATTTAAAGCAATTTTTGAATTAGTATTGTTAATATAAGTTTGTTTGTTTCTTTATACCGTACTTTACTGCAGACAGACAACGCTCGAAACTCTACAATTGGACAAATAATTCAGAGCCCAAAATTTCGTTTCTTTAATGAAACTGCTCAATCTCGAAAAGCAATTCGTGATGATCCAAAATTGGTTATATCAATCAATCAGTTTTATTTGACATGGCATATGCCCAATCAACGAGTAAACGTAATACATATAATACGTATAATTAAAATTAAAATTAAAATTAGAATTTTTGAATTTGTGTTAGAATTTAGAATTTAGGGGGGGAGGTCAACATTTTTACTAAAGAGTATATGTATTGATTTAATTTAAAATATGTCTGAGGGTGAAGTGGAGTGCTTCCAAGGGTTTTGAGGAAGGGAATGACTTCTTCTTCTTCTTTGGGGATAAAAGGGTTGAGTCGACTCAAATTCCGCGATTTCGGGCACAAGTATACAGCATGTTCCAGCGATTGGGACGACCCACATTGGTTGCATATCTTTTCTTCTCATAGGCCGAGGTCCAGCTTCAGTCCAGATTTAAGTGGAAATGAATTGAATCCGAGCCTGAGGTTGACAATGTTGCGTATTGTGGATTGGTGAAGGCCGAAATTTAAATAGGGTTCGCAATTTTTCCTTGGGTTTTTAATTGATAGGTAGGTTGGGTTCCTTTCACTTGCAGTCTTGATATCTTCACCCTTGAGGTAGCTGCGGTATTTTCTGAGCAGGATCTCCTTTGATGCTTGGATCCGATTAGGGTCGTCCCTACTCCAAAGATTTCCATGTCCAAGTAGCTCCAGAATATCTTTAAGTTGTAAGCACCAATTGTATTTTGTTTCCACTTCCAGTTTAGTTGCTTGATTTCTAAGTTCAGAATAGGCGTCCCAGAGTAGTGAACTGCGATCTGATGAGTGAATTCTGAGCCACATCCTGAGAGCAGCAGCAAATATTTCGTGTTTTATTTGGGTCGTCCCAGTTTCCAGTCGCACGATATGTCTTGGGGTCGTCCTGGGCAAATGAAGGACTCTTTTAAGAAAATGTTGTTGTACCTTCTCTAACTTATCGGCTTGCAGAAGACCCCAAATTCCTGTCGCATAGAGAGTGGTGGATTTGACAATCGAGGAAGACAGCTTGTTGGTGCTTCTCTGTGTGTAGAGTTTGGGTCTTCTCAGTATTTGAAGGACTGCGGCCGCCGCTGCTTTTCCTTTGGTGACTGCTGATTCTGCTGCCGCATTGAAGAGTCCAGAGTTTGAGAAAGTCACCCCAAGATATTTGTAGCTTTTTGTTGCTTGTACGGGGACTCGATTCCAGTAGAATTTGTCTTCTTTCAAGGGTCGACCCTGCTTCTTGAAAACCATCACCTGGGTTTTGGCTAAGTTGACTTGAAGGCCTCGGGAACGGAAGAACTTGCTTGTCAGTGTAATTTAGTCCTGAAGTAATGATGCTGATGGAGCGAGGATTACCAAGTCGTCTGCGTATAGTAAGTAGTGCACTTCCTTGTTGTTTAGAGATACTCCTTTTCTTATGCAGTTTTTGAATTTCTCGTCTAAATCTTCAATGAACAAATTAAAGAGTGTCGGGCTGGCTGTTTCTCCCTGGAGTACGCCGTTCGAGATCTTGAAGTTTTTGGGTCGACCCAATCCTCCCAAAACTGATCCGTTTGCTTTGGAGTAAATTGACTTGAAGGCAATTACCAGTTTTGTTGAGACTCCGGATGTTAGGAGAGACGACCACAGTCGCTCTTGGTTTGGTGTATCAAAGGCTTGTGAAAGGTCTACGAAGCAAGCGTAGAGTTTTTGTTTTTTCATGAATTGGGATTGGACTATTGAAGAAAGTGTGAAAATGTGGTCTAGTGTTGACATCCCTTTCTGGAAACCGGCCTGATGTCTGCTAATTTTGTTGTTTCTCTTTATCCAGCATATCAATCTCTCGTTCAGAATAGATGTGAAGAGCTTCAAGATTGTATTAAGCAGCGAGATTGGTCTGTAATTCCCTGGTCGACCAGGATCACCTTTTTTGAGTATTGGGTAGATGAGGGCTTCACTCCAGTATTCCGGCGTCGACCCATTGGCGTACACGTAGTTTAATGCCTCGGTTAATTTGCGCCGATTTCCTGGTGTAAGTAATTTAAAGATTTCGTTTGGGATGAGGTCGGATCCAGTCGCTTTATTTCGTTTTAGTTTTCCAATTGCACGCGTCACTTTGAATATGTTGATTTCTGCGTCGAGAAATTCATCAGTATTTTCTGTTGGGGGAGTCGGAGGCGGAAGTTGGGTCGACCCAGATGCTGCTGATTTCTCTCGAAAAACTTCGGAGAAGTGGTTGTTCCAGTCTTCCTGTGGAATGTCATTTCCTGCTTTCTTTGAGGGCTTCATTTTCTTAACAGTATTCCAGAACTCTCTTTGGTCTTTAATGATGTGGAAATTTTCTTCCAGTTTCTTACGATGGAGTTCAGATTTTTCCTTGCATGTTTCCCTGTAGTGTTTCTTGTGTGTTATGAAATCAGCCAGATGTATTGTCCTCCTCTCGTGGTCGACCACGTTTCTGAACTTCCTCAGTGCTTTGTTCATCAAATATTTGGCAGATTTACAGTCACGGTCGTACCATGTGGGCTTAGCAATAATTTTGGTAGGTTTTTTCACTAGTTTCAGAATCTCGGCTGATTTAAACGTCATCTCATTGAAAAGTTTGAAGAACTCTGTGTCGACACAGTCCAGTGGGATTTTATCAATCTCGGTGTTTAACCGATTCTTAAGTTCGTTTAGTTTGACTGGATCCGCCGGGATGGTGATTTTGGCTCTAGTGGTCGGCTGGGCTGTGGGTTGCTTCCGTTTAAAAAGTTCAGCTACAATTGGGAAGTAAGTGGAGTGAGGCATAGGGTCAACTCTGAACTGTTTAATTTGTTGTGTTATTTGTAGTGAGTGAAGTATTAAGTCTATTCTGCTACAGCCGCTGTTGGAGTCACTAATGAATGTAAGTTGGCTGTGTGGTGACTTTGGGGGTATGTACGCGAAGACTAGGATGATAGTTTGTTGAAAATTGAGATTTGGCTTTGGGTCGGCCCAATCTATGGGGAGTTGAAGAAAAACAGAATCGATTGTTTCTTTTAGCACAGTGATTTTCTTGTTCAGTTCCTTCTTCCATCCATAGATCAATCCGCCGAAAGGTCTGCCTCTTGATTTTTGTTGCGCTGGGATGACGTGTATGCTGTAGTTGGAGAGTGAGGTGTGATGCCAATGGGTGTTTGTATTCATCGTTTCAGCGAAACAAAAAATGGTCGGGTCGGCCCGAAGAATGTCAGAGTAGAAGGTGAGGGTTTTATTTTTAATTGAAGTAACATTATAGTACATTATA